>JAQFYC010004148.1:0-18148 GCA_034694165.1 Tomocerus mixtus | reverse complement strand
GACATAGTGAGTACATACTTTTAATACAGGTTTCGTGACAAAAAAAGACTTTTTTCGGGACGAAATAAATACTACCCAATATCAATTAGCTACAAGTATCGAAATGCTATCTTTGTCATCTAAAAAAATCTCAACTGCAAATCAACTTTCCAATTAAACTACGAACGAAACAATTAAATATGTTACATATACTACACTGTACTATTCCATTTGTCCACTTACTTGTCTAAAAATTGTAACGAAGCCAAAACTAAACCCATTGCAATTGCAAAACTACTAGGTATTGTACTCTACTAAAGTTAAGTATATCAATCAAACCACTTAAGCTTAAAGTTTATAACACAATATGTCAATTTACTGCAGTAGGTAGTGGGTTCTTAATGTGAGATAGTAGATACTACATAGTTACTTGAGCATTGTATACTTACTGTACAGTAGAAGTACAACAATACCAGTCACAACAACCCAGTCAAACACATTTGCTTTGATTTGATTTGACAACAGCACTTTCCCTTATATGGAAACAAATCAAATCAAGTCTCGAGTGAAGTGACTGTATATCTGGTTGCTGTTTGCTACTACTCATCACATCACGCAATAGAATTGATATGTGTGAGAATGGAGGCTATGGAAATCTTAATACGTATTATTTCAAGCGCTACTGTACTGCTAAGCTACAAGTTATTTAATTTAATTTATATGGTTTCATTCCTTTTTTGAGAGGATAATCATCACAGGGAATGTACTTCACGAGGCAAGATCAGCATCAAATAAATTCTCAGATCAATAAACACAAATTCAAATTGGCTGCTCCTTTTCTATCACAACACTATAAAACCTACGTTAGCAAATTGTTATCAGTTTCTTACATTATGCCTGCACATAGGTATTTATGTATGAATTCCATATTAAGAAAAATTGTTTCGCCTTTCCCATTTAATATGGTAGATATAGTATAGACGCGTTAAGAGTTGACTTTTACTACATTGGCTTTTTCTGTTAAAAGTTTATCCACCCGAAACTCAATGTGGCGTAAGTATAAATGCTACTACGTACATGTACAGTATTCCTTTACATGGAATACAGATTACCTAAGGCTTATTCTAAATTGTCCCTGATAAAGAAATTTTAAAATCTCCATATTTTATAGTATGCTTTCTGATATCATAAAATTGTCGAGTGCTTTAAGCAGTAAAATATTTTGGCTACTACTGTACTATTATGTATGTACATTTACAAATATATCTTGGTATACGAATTTAAAGACACTACTATGTACAATGGAATATCTTTAGAACAAGAAATAGATACTTTTCTACCTTTCTAAGTACTTAATAATATGTGGAAAGTTAAAAATACATGACTACTTGCTATTTATTCACTTACAAAGCGTGATTTATTCACAACGAAAATAATAGTGGAACTAACAATAAGACAATGCCCAGAGTCCACATGATTTATTTTCCAACGGATACATAAGTGACTGTCTGTGACTGATTCGATTGATTTGTGAGAAGTAGCAATTGTAAGATGAGCTGAGCAAGTTAATTGATATGATGAGTATATGAAGTATTTTACTGTATAACATGCCTACTACACTATAGCCACGTATCTTTATAAGTACGGCTCCATAACATAACAAACACTATAATAGTGCTGAATAGGAGCATGCAATTACTAAGGTAATAGATATGGTTATTAATATAGATTCTCATTTCTCACATAGCCGCTATAAGTGAAACGTAAATAAATGGCTAACAATACAAAAGTATCCATGAGCGAAGTTGACTCAGGCCAGGCTAGATTTTTTACCACCTCATTATGAAATTTAGGTTAGCGTAACATTACGTATGCAAATTCAACAGAATTACTGGGATACTAGGATTATGGACCATTCCTTGTGCCCCTTCTTTTCATCATTATTGTTCCAAGCTATTATTTTATGCATAAAGTTGCAGTACAGTTATAACTTATTAATTTTTTCATAGTAATTATCATTTATCATTTAATTGGTTATATGCACGAGTAAGAATTATATCATCTTCATTTTAATTTGCTATTAGACGTTGTACAGGGTAGCTTCAATGTGATATGATCATATTTCAACAAAAAGGTTATATAAAGTGTTAATAGGTGGGTAATAATTAGAATCTTTAATCAGCTTTTACATGTCAGTTTGTCAAAGGCTCTAGACAACAGTAGAATGATTTCTAACTTCGATATAAAGTTATATAGGGCATACGATTCCACTCACTCTTAATTGAATGTTCGTTCGTTGGTGTGCTGAGAAGGATGCTACAGCTCTTTCATGCATAATTTTTGAAATTTCTAGTATCATATTTTAATATTTGCATTTTCTTTGCTTACATAAAATATTTTCATGGTCATGTCATGAAGATCCTTTTACGCTTATTATCTGACTATGTCCTGATTCCTGAAAGAAAGAAGAATGTACCCGTGTAAACAGTCATTCCTTTTTGCATGGATAAAAAAGAGTATTGGAAAAATTGTGAATCGTTTCATTTTTCTATAGGCAGAAAGGTGTACACAGATATTTATATAGTAATCTAAGGAAGGCTTTGTGCTGCTTAAGCATTATGTACTGTGGTGTGGTATTACAAAGTGTATTGTGATTGTGAATACATTGCAATCTTCTGTTATGTGAATGTGGGTATATTTTACGAATGATTCACTCGCAATAAAACCACAATCTATCTATGCGATTGATTCAAAGTTTTTTTCTTTCACACACTCAATAAATACGAAATGGATATTGATAGATATAATTATAATGGTTACTTTGTAGATATTGACTGAGGGAAGAAGAATTGAGCAAGAGCGTAGGTTCCCGTCCTGTCCTGACTTATTGCCTTGCTTATCGTAGAAGTTTAGGTGAGCGTCGCGTTCTGTTGCGTTGGCTTACTTATCTATTATTATGTTTTCAAAGGGAAATGCCATGGTACGGCATGATATCAGCTAGTGAAGTCAAGTTAATGTTCTCTCTTTCTTCAGTCGGCGTGACTTGGCAAATTTTTTTATTCAGCTAGACTCTTTGTAGGCAGAAAGAGAGAAAAGGAGGATACATACTTTGCATATGGGTCCAAATTGACTTCCATTTGTATATTATGCATCAATAGTATGTAGGTATGATATATTATAAGAGTGTATTGTGATTGTGGCATGTATTTATGTGAATATGTATCGCATTTAATATATGAATAATAATAATTATTGTTAATAATTCATAAAATCAGATATTAATTCCCAATTATCCCAGCTCCAAGCAGGCTTCTCAATCCCAATAGCATTTTATAGTTGCTCAATACAATGTGCATGTACCAAATACTCCAAAGGCTTGGATTGCAATGTTTATTTTAATGGGAATGCATGTGACTACTCGATATTCGAATACTTAGGCCCCGTAGTGCAATAAATCTTCGGTAGTGAATGTCAAATCAATAATAGCTACTAACCTCACTACTGGGATCTTATAATAGAGAGAAGGCGATGGGAAATACAGAAGTAAGAACGTAGTTGGACGTTGAACCGAAGAATTCCATAATGCACATTTGTAATGCACTTTATCCACTTACCCGCACCGCACCCCGGTTAAATCCATCCAACTGTGAGATAATAATAATACCATCTAATGAATTTTGTGATTGGAAGTACCTAACCTACTATTTAGTAAGCAATTTTTCCTTGTGTGTGTAAGATGCAAGTATCATGTAATGGATATTTAGTGTGCCAGACTGGAAAATGGAAAAGGTTCACGAAATGCAACGAAGGGAACGTATTGGAGATGTAAAGATGTGATGTGTGATGGAAAGAAGCTTATTCCGTCAGATACGTTTGACTGCAGGGGATAGTAGCTTCTCAAGAGATGAAAATGTTAGTCGAGGAGAGGAAGAGAGCTGTTCTCCTGAGTAAAAAGGCATGAAAGACGGGATCTAAAGGTCAGGTCAAGTTATCTAAGTGTAATGAGACTGCCTGAAATGTAAAACTGAGTTGGTGAATAGATGGGATGTGAGTGATACGAAGTGATATGATTTAAGTCTCACATTGAGTTTAGATTTAAAATCATTCCATTTACCAAGATCAAAATCAAAATTATGGCATATTAATACAATGTAATCGAAACCGAATGTATTTAACCAAGTGTTACAGGAATATTAAATATCAGGTATGTAATAATACGGCCTAGGATATTCAATAATTAATCGTGAATGTATACTTAGACGATAATTGTATGTGGTATGAATAACCAAAGTTTTTGCGCGTGTATTGCAAAAAGTATAGTAAATAAATCATTCAATCTGTACTAACAAATAAAAAGAATCTTTTATACATGCTATAATACTTACTTATATGAACGAATTTGGATCAATGTATTGTACGTAAGCTTTAAAAAATTCACACAATCTACTTTTTATCCCTGAAATAAATTATTAGTATATTTGTACCTAGCCATATGCATATAGATGGTACATACAAATGTAACTTGTAATGACACCACCAGGTTTGTGAAATGCAATATGCAGTTTAAATAAATGGTAAGATAAGTCAGATAGAAGGAGACAAATGAAGTCAAGCTAGACAAATGAATGCATGAATGAATGAAATAAAATAGGAGTAAGCATATGTAACAAAGCAATGAAATTCTGACAGAATTAGTTAGACTTGTGTTTAGTTATGCTGTTTGTGTGGTGTTGTGGATATAATATTATTAAGTATGTGGATGTGGATGGATTATGTAGAGAAGAAGAGTTGAGTTGGTGAATTAGATGGAAATGTAAGGACACCCTGCCGTCATAGTAGGGTGCTCTCTCTTGCTGAGTTCTCCCGCTGCCTTCCACGCCAAGAGTAACCCTGGTCAAATGTCGTGGGAATGCAAAATTTTAAACAATCGTAAAATAATAGCCGAATATCTGAGATGAAACGCTCTGTTATTTACTGGCATTTAATAATTTTCAGTTTATGAATGATTATCTTATTGCTCGTCAATATACAGATATACTAACCATTCACGTTGAAACAACAACAGTACTTAAATACATACAGTAATAATTTAGCCCACAATGCATGTGAAAAAGAAGTTATGGTACCTAATAGCTAATATAAGTACCTAGGTATGTCAATGATATAATAAAAAACCCAACAAAAATGGTATACGCATACCTACCGAAGTATTAAACGAAGGATAACTACTCTGCTTAAATAAATATAAGAAGAAGGTTATTTGTGAAAATAATTATGAGAATGAGATAAAAGAAAACTTTTCAGCAAATGTAGCGCCAGCATCAATCTAAAGTTGGCTGATTCTTTCTAACGTTGTTATTTATAAGATTATAGTACATACCTACCTAATTATATGTAGGAAGTAGAAATGAATGATACTAAATACTTATCTTGTAGACAGATGTGTATGCGCATACTATACAATTGAGTAGACTTTACAATAGCCAGAATTTGTTGTACATAGTGGCTGAGGAAATTAATGTAATAAAACACTGAAGAGGTTGTTGTTAAACAAAAAGTGGACATTATACGATGTTACACGCATTAAAAAGGTTAATAGTGTAGTTTTAGTGAACTGAAAGAAAGAGATAAGGAAAAGCAGAGGTGAAACTAACGATGAAATGAAAACTATAAACAATGAGACCATTTAACCAAACCAAACCACGTTATACACACATAAGGTTGTGCATAGGTAAGCATACATAATAATGTAACTTGGCTAAGTTCTGTCTGTTCTGTTTTGTGATGGTGGGTTTGTTGGTGTAGTTTACAGTTTATGAACACTTACCACCACGTTACCGTCTGTTAAAATCCCATTTGTAAACATTAAATACCTTGCTAAACTCGAGGTAATGTGAAGTGACACATTATGTGGCTCGGTTACACTTTTTTAATGTTTTCCCTTTGGTTATACGAAATATGCGTGGAGGATACCCTTAACTATAACTATAACCATGCTTGTAAGTATTTATGTGTACACACTTGATTAAGCCTGAGGAGGCTAAACTGGACTATCCTGGGCCTGGCATTCTTATTCTACCTATATTAAAATGCGTACTCTGAGCAAAATGATAAAATGATTATACTTATTTGTATATTCATGGCATACTCACTTATTACGTAAACCCAACCTTAAGTAGGGATAGGATCTACAGAAGTAAGGTGAAGTGAAGCTATTAAATTATAGCAACTCCGACAACGTGTCTTCTTCCCGAGTGTAAAAAGGTGTTGGAAAGTCCTTCTGACTCAAGTCGAGTGTGTGTTGCTTGCTTGCTCTGCATTATATGTAATTATCGTCCCATTCCAATCTAATGACATGTTACGGCATACTCCTATTGTCAGCTTTCTTTAATATCAGCAAAATGGGCATACAGAGAAACTATACATTCGGAAGATAAATTACAGGTGTCTTCATTAGTATATACTACAAACCTTCATCGTGATAGATTTATGGAATAGAATAGCATAGGGATAAAATACCTAGGATAGAATTCTCATTCATAAAGGTATTTACAGGGAAGCTAGACCAAGGGGTCCATTACTCCATTGGTCTAGTCTATAATACAATATAACTAATATAAAACTCTTTAGAATACTCATCAGTTCCCTTATAAAGCGGTTATTAAATAGTTTATTTTGATAAATCTGAATTTTCTCGATTATAATTCACTCCTCTAATGATAAAGCATACTATTTATGTTTAAGGTATTAAATCCAGCTTTCATTAAATTAAACGTATTGTAGTATATTACTATGATGCTGTCTTCTGTATAAGGTCTTGGGCTTTAATAATGATCAGCTCGTCAGAATTAGTTGAAAAAATAATACCCAGTAATACGTATTTAAGCAATTCTGGCATACGAAATACCAAATAAAGTATATACCTACCTACAAATATCTGACTTAGGCCTGACGGAACAATACCATGCAATAAGCAATGCTGTGCAAAATTCAATGATACAAAAATTATTTGGAAGTGTCCTTGGTTATATATCCTGTCCTATTTTACGACATTTATGTTTAAATTTAGTAAAGGTATTCGATATGTTGATTCAACCCACTGACTCGGAGAACTAGTGAAATCGTTTACAGGAAACAGGAAACTGCGTTTTACTAAAGTAAATATAGACTTTACCTAGTTTCTCCCATGTACAGCCACTCTCATCATGGAATTTTTCACAATTTCCGTTTGAATGCAACATTTTGTGTACTTTTGTCTCAATATTATTGTAAGCTGTAATGTTCAAAAAGTTGTGTTTGCATAGATTCTTAAGATATTCAGACAGGCACCAACAATAATGCATTTTTTATTATACAAATACATTTATAAGCTTACAAAATAAAATCTCAACACATAATTGGGACTTAAAACTATCTTATTCAGAATTGATAATTAAAATACTTCAGCCTCTTAGGGAACTACGAGCACAAGTACGCGTTTCTTCCTTCGTCACTTCCTTCTACGGGCATGAGACGTGCAGTTGCATGTTAGGTGATGGTTAAGAATGTTAGGTTATGATGTCACCCTTGAGTTTATATTATTATCTACATACACTGCCTTATAGTATTAAGTATCATACTAAACTGGTACCGTTTACTGACATTTTAATGTACCTACTGCATTGTTGCATATTTTTATGCCTATAAATACTTAGCAGAATACTCGTATCTTGCTTTTACATTGTAAGTGCTGATTAATAAAGTACACCACATTAAGATTTTGCTCACTTTTATATTGTCCTAACCATTACTATGCTAACGCTATGCATAAGTCTGTGAGCTATCATTGGTGTGTACATATTACACATCTTATCCTACCAAAGTAAATACACCATAGCCGTATGCAAACGTTCTCTTGTTAGAAAATAATGACAATGATGTAGAGAGGTACCTTTACTCATGTAGTTTATGTAGGCACTTATGTTCATGCACTTTACAGGTATACTATTACTATACCTTTAAATTTAAGACATGTAATTGCGGTGGAGTGAAGCTGATTCGAAAATCACGACCATGATTCTCAGCGCGATCAACTTCTCTAAGAATCAGAGACTTGGTTAACAAGAGATCTTCTGTGGTCTCGCTTTTAAAATGAGATGTGATGTGATGATGTGGGTAACGGAGCGTGATATGAAGGCACGCGACTCAATCACGACTTTTCAACTCAAAGCACTTGATTGTTTTCTCCTGTCTCAACATCCAATATTGCATTATCATGTGTAAAATTGGATATTTACAGATATCTACTTACATAGTATGTAATTGTAGTATCAGTACGCACTCTTGCCTTTTTAGACTCAATTTTTGTTGCTATTTTGGGTAGTATGAGATATTTATAATGCAATAATTTAGAGTGGTGTAGTGAAAGTCTACTTATAAATGACAATCATTCGCAATTGTATATTATTACATGTAAAGATAAGTTCAATTAATAATTTCGCCAGGCCTAGAGTAGTAGATAATTTTATTACTAGGTCTTTGGATTGAATTTCAATTTAACATGCCAATGATGTAGTTAATTTTAAGTCCAGATGTTCTAGGTGTGTTGCATATCGTGTTGTTCACGAATTAGTAATTTGTGCGAGTGTTAATTTAATGTAGTGTAATTTAAATGTAATTTATGTAAAACTTCTTCAGTAAATAGCTCACGTTCATTTCATTGCACTTTTCGAGTATCTCGGTAATACACTGCCCACGCCCTAATATTTTACATTTAATTAATACATCCATTTAATAACCCTAATTAATTAACACTCAAAACATCAGCCGAGATTTGAGAGTTGCATTTACAGAAGGCAGAATTAATAAATAAATTATTGATCTTTAATTTCTTTTTGTTGAATACCTACCTACCTCACATCATAAAAGGTATGTAAACACCAGCAACTCATCACGTCAAATGCAAACACAAAGAATACGAATGACGAATTTACAGTTTGCCCTTAACAGTTTAGTTTTGTCTGACATGTATGAGATGCACTGATGTTGAGTGTTAGTGTTACATCACTTGGCTGTGGCTTGGTTTGCATTTCCATTTACAGATTCAGTAGGTACATAATAGTATAATAGTTTGGTTGTACTCTAAGGGTAGACATCAAATATAACACTACGTTAAGTATAAGTACATAGGTGAATGGTAGAAAAAGTAGTAACAAAAAAGAAGAGATCATCAGAGTATCAGAGACATTATAAGAAAAAAGACTATCTTACTCACCCGACCATTTAGGGCTATCATACACAAACACACGCATGCATTCTTGCATACCAATACATACAATACATCCATACATAGTCACAACGTAATATGCATTCTGAATTAAATAATTGTGCGTATGTATTTGGAATGATGAGGATGCACTTATATGCACTCTTACTATTAGTTCACTACGTGCAAAAGTGCATCTCATCAAATTCCCTAAAGAAAATTATGAATGAAACTTACAGGTGCATAAATTACTATGCATTATATACATTGTCCTTGTACATGCACTTTGTGCAGCTCAAACACTCAAGTATTTAGCACAACCAAAGCCTAAATAATATTTTAGGATAACATGTAGATTTGAAAAACAAGGTATAAACCGCAACAATTACTCTTGTATTATTGGGCTTAATAGCACATCATTGCATCTCCAGGTTAAAACAGAGAAATCGAGTTCACATTAGATAAAATATATTTTAAACAAGGAATAATTAAGTTCCTACATATAAATATGACTCTAGGTTCTAGATGCGTACATAACTATTACCCTAATATGGACTAAGTACGAGGTTTGTAATTTTTACGCAAAAAAAACTTCTTAATATCGTAAACAGTTACACTTTATGTTGCTTACAAACTGGTGTAACTAAATATTGACATATTCATTCACCTAGTTTTGGTTTAATTTTATATTTGCACAATTTGCAGTCAGCTAAGTGTTGTTAAGTTGTCAATTGTTTGATGATGTATTATGATCCTACTCAACCTATTGGCCCAAAGCTCCATGTGAAGATGGATATTAGCAAACAATTAATTTCTTGGCAATACTAATGTCAATACTGTACCTAATTGCACATGAAGCACGAGTCGAGAGAAGTAATTATGAATATGAGTACATATTAGGTATTTACTTAACTTGCATACAGCCTAACCACAGCACAGTGTAAGGTAAACACACTTGAAGAATTCGAATTCGAAGAAGGCAGTGTGTGTGTTTATTGTAAAGTCAATATTGCATTCGTATTTAGTTGACAAAGGTAAAGACTCAATGTTTAACATTAATTTTATGTGTATTTTGTCAATACTCATAGTGAAAGAAAGATTACGTTTTCTGAATACTCACAGAAATCCGTGTGCTGCTTAATAACTGAGCGCAGTACGCAACATTCGCTTTGTAAATGATTTTTAAAATACGATTTAGCTTTAGCTCACTGAAAGAACAGATTTGGCAACGACAATTCTTTATACTTTCGCGTCGGCAGAGTACAATCACTACGAAGGTTTCACATAAGTAATTCTAATCCTTATAGGGAAATTGGTTGTAATTAGTATTAAGGAATTATTAATACAAAAATTGAAAATTGACATTTATTAGCCCGTCTATTCTTATTGATGTAATCTGTTTAATATGCCATATTTGCATAAATTACTCCTAAGTACTATATTTATGCCTTAAATTCTTCCCACAGCTGTAACTATTGCAATAAAAGGTGTAAATAGTAATTACCAAGTATCCTTTTACGATAAGCATTATGATATCCTTATGATGAGTAGCTCAATGAAATCACCTTAACATCATTATTAATGTACAGGAGCACCCTACTACAGCTACTACTGTTTTGATATTAAATTTTGTATTACTAATTACGCGCTAACAAGTCAAGCAAATAATAGGCAAGGCAAAAGTACATAAAGACCTCAAGTTATATTTACGATCTTGACAAAATTAAGTACTTAACTTGCCAAAACAGAATTTTACTTTACATATGTATGTGTAGTATGCACCTACATACACATGTTAGCGATTAAAGTAAACTATTAATGAAGCAATAATCCTTAGGTAATTTAGTAATGCGTACATCTACATACTACATACTGCACGTAAATATCAAATAATATAGTTACTTGCACTGCTTATTAGCGATAATAAATTTTCTAATGCTAAAAGTGTTGGAGGAGGAAACTACAATTGTTATTGATCAATTATGACTAAATATAACGTATGTCATGCATCATAATTCTTCAACCCGGTAGATTACTGTGTGTAAAAAATAATTTTGCAAATAAAATATCTTTCGCTTCGTTGCTCATTAGAACTTGAAACAGTTATTGCTCATTTTACTCCGTCTTATGTGTCCTTCTCACAAGTTATGATAAAGACGGCCTCTAAATGTCGCCTGGTTGGTGCTAAATACATATTTAGCATTTTACTGCGTAGTGCACGTAAAATATTTACACTTTGCATTGTGAAAGATATAGCTGAGATATTTATTGAGCCAAAATAAGGGAAGAACTTTACAAATAGAATACTACACATACATTCATACACAGAGATGGAAGACTAGTCATAATCAGAGTCAGGATATCATTTGAAGTAGTCATACACTACACTGACTACACTCTAATATATTATGTCACGTATTGTTAGAACTGCTATACATCTGCCTGTGTTACTTAAATAGTTTTGTTTGTTATATATTATTATCATAAGGACAGGACAGGAAAACGAAGACGGTCGAGTTGGACGTCATAACATACGAGTACATAACATCTCGAGTCTCGAGAAATGAATAATAGCACAAAAGTAGTCCCCCAGACCCAGGCCAGTCCAGTCTTTTGTAGGAATTCATTTATTTATTACTTAGGATGCTAAGACGCCTTAATTACTTATTTATGAGCACATTAAATCATCAACATTTCAGCACAAGAGCATCATAATAAGCTTCGCGGAACAATTGTGAATAAAGTTGTGTCGCCCACAGATTTATCCGTACAACTCAACTCTCTCTCTTCTCTTCTCTTTAGTCTCAATGACATTAGACAACAAACTTATAACAACAGAACACTACATACACTACAGCTGCTCCGTCTTTTCAATGAGTTAGTTGTTATTCAGTTTTGTCCGTATTTCTCTTCTCGACTACTTCCATTTCCATTTCCATATAAATATGTCCATACAATACTCTAAGAGAGAAGCTGAATGAATTAGGTCTCACAATCAGTGTCTCACATCCAGCCATGTCACCGTCTACATTCTACATACATATTATACATACATCTGCTTCCATAAAGGCACTTATTTACTACAACACAATACACTCAACTAACTCCACTTGTTTTTGAAAATTTGTCTAAAAAGGAAATTCGGGTCTTGTCTAATTTGCTAGTGGCTTGCTTTGTTTGACTTGCACATGGCATGCACAGACGAGGAATCATGTTTACTGTTTACCTATAAGGAACACTACTTACTCACTAACTAACTAAACCACTTTAATGCTCTCTATAGTAGGTCTGATGTTATCAATGAAGGGTCCCTTTATAGTGCGATAGTATTGTGTTTATTATATTGAACAATTAATTATGTGGTAGAGATATGTAATAAGTAATATAGAAAAATGCTTTAAAGAACTACTATGTCGTAGGTAGAGGTAAGTATTAGGCAGGATATACCATTTATACACATCTTGTCTTGAGTGAAACTACTAAACGAGCATTATTACATATGTAAGCAATTTTTAGGCTTTTTTCAATGATATATTTTTCTGGTACTTAATTACGTAATGTGGTGCATTTAGTTTCATATTTTCAAATAAAAATTTCATCGATACCTTACAGAATTAAAAGAAAGAGGATAAAATTCTCTATTCAAACCAAACCTAATTTTAAAAAGAAGTTTATAGCAGCTTTCCAGAAAGTTATTAGCAAATGTGAGTTCCTGTCCCCAGTGGGCCTTTGTACCTATGACAGACCTAAGTATTGTGAGGGTGGCCGCTAAATTTTCGTATAATTATTCGAACATTATGGAATAAGCCCTAGAGTACAGTAGGACGCATAAAAGACGTAGAAGACTTATAGTAAATAGACAGTAAATGTGTAGCTTGAGACAGATTGTCATAATAAAATAATGGGGATAGTGTATAAGTTGACTTTTAATGAGTAGGCGCTAGAAAGCTTGTCTGTCACTTGAATTGAGTTGAAGAAACTAAATCAGAAAAAATAGTGTACACATTGAAATCAAATTTATGAACAGAACTCACTATCTCTTCTGAACAGCTAGAAAGGAAGAGAGAGAACAGAAAACGTTGCAGTGGCAGTAGCTAAGCATTATATATGTCAGAACTTGAATGTAAACACCAACAAAACAGGAGTGAGTGAGCATACAGCATACATTTATTTATTTGGAGATGAGATGACATGACAGAAGTCATTTTCATAAATTTCTGAATTTGCGGACGAGTAGAGAACGGAATAATATTACACTGACGGTAGATATAGTGGAGGACCAAGTGTGTTAGGTAAAGTAAGGCAAACCAATTACAGTGCCACTTCCCTACTATAAAAGTCTACAACATTTCTTACCACTTATTTACTCCAGTAGGCATTTTGCTGACCATATTTGTCTCTTTTATGCCCAAATGTTTCCAAGTACATAAATGCAGCTGGCTTAGCTTCTTATGGCTCACTGAATCTATGCATATTATTCCTTCAGACAATATTTTTTATCCATTACACCTGCAATGTAATTCTTCATAGTATATTACGCTCTTTGGTCTTTTAAGTTTATATGCCTAGTGTAGGACACATGTACAAACGTTGAAAAAAATGAACTTCTTGGTATTCGGAAGGAAAATCGCGCCGGACTGAATATCACATAGACTGAAAATCACCTCGGACCAAACATCGCATGCCCTGTGCCATTCCTTTACTGCTTATGCCTGCATTGAATGTTTGATTTTTATTAGGTTAGGTTGGGTTAATACGCAAAACGAAGTGGCAGCAGGGCATGTTCCGTCCGAGATCATTTTCAGTCTAGGTGATATTCAGTCCGGCTCGATTTTCCTTCCTAGATTCGAATTTCTTCTTTTTGCCTCATTTTGGGCCTACATGTACTTAAAATCCTTTTTGCTATACATTATGTATAATATCCCAATTCCAACATTTCTCCTTCGCTTGAGAAATAGGTAAATTCATTGCCTGTGTATTATTGCAGGAAAAGCAGCCCAAACTATTTTTGGTCAGATATAGTATAATACATTTTACTATTATATCACATGTACATATTGAATATCAAGTTACCAACATAAGAACATTATTTTCCATTTGTGTCTACCATTCTGCATTCGTCTCGGGATGAACGAATTTACTTGAGTATTTCTCTGCTGCATCCGAATTAGTAGTTGATTTGATGATCATAAATTACCTATGTATAATGTTTGTTCTGCATTATGATTATGAGATGCAATAAATGCAGTAAATATTTGTCCCTACCTTTATTACAAGCCCGACATTGAGTGCATTCAGATCTGAAGTTCTTAGTACATAGAATAGACACAATAGTTACTCATGTAAGGGACTAGACGGAAATGTTTCTTAAATTAACCCGCACATTACAGTACACATAAAACTAACACTTAAGAGATTGGAAACGCTTTGTTACTAAAATCGTGCAATATTGTTGAACTCACGTAAAAATTTCCTTTGATTGGGATATATTGTAATGCTATTTAAGTATAGGAGATGTAGACGACATTGAAAGAAGGTATTGTGCAGTCCATTTGTTGCATACAAAACACACACCCTTTCCTCATTTATTTATGAGCTTAGATCACCTGCACCTCTGCCATTGCATTGACGGTAATTTCTAAATAAAATACAAGTGAATTCATCCATATATAACATAATAATAACAGAGTAAGGTATGCCATGGTGCTAAACCAGTCTACAGCTCACATCACCAGCCACACATACTTTAATAATCACCTTTACATTGTCGCATTGATGTATCCATTGCCCATTACACATTGTATCCTGAATGAGAAAGAGTAATACATAAAATAATGAGACAGAACTGAAGTGTTATACTTACATATACTACAAAGTCAAACTGCATCTAATGAGACGATGATGCAAAAGATGCAGGCAGGTAGGTATTACATTTAACATTCAATTCAAGAATGTCCGTATGAGTAAGAAGTATGGGTATAACTATAGGAAGACTAGATAGATCGTGTTTAGGTATACAGATACGTAGAATAAAAATCTTAAGACGATCCTCCCTCGACGAAGACAAGTGTTTGCTCTATTGTCTGTCGTGCACTTCAAACGGGTCATGCTCATTCAGCCCTCGACAGATTTATAGCGATTTAATGAACCAAATTCCCTCTGCCACACACAGGCTAATCGAGCATTACAATTCAACAAACTCTGAATGCACGTAATACATAGTATAATGCCAGACCAAGCTTGGTCCATTACTTTAGTTAAATAACTCTAAGAAATACTATTTAGCTGACTATTGTAACACTTCCCATGATGTTATTATTATATTACGTAATATTATTATGAGCGTGACGTGACGTGAAATGATACGCTAACACTTTACTTGGCACCTACTGCACTGATCCTTTGCTCCTACAAGTAATATTTATTATTATTATGCAGCAGAAAAGATCCTTAGGTACTTCTAATGAGTATATTTTGTATAAATTCAAATATTAGCTTACAAATTACAGGTATCTACTTTATACGCTTACAACGCGAACATATTTGCATAATATATATTACCACTACACTAACACACAAATACACCTTTCTTCATTCACTTCTATGTATGTGCATTGGTAGCTCTAACGATAAGTGTGAAATGTAAATTAAATATTATATATAACAGGTAGGTGGATTTAAAAAATAGTAGAGAGAACTCAGAGAACTGTAAGAGATTTAGATGCTGTAGGTGTCCCTATTTTATAATTTCCCATGAGATCAAAAAGTTATCAAGAAAATAATGATGTTGCAAGAAATATTTTTTATTTGGGTAATGTACTGTCTCTGTCTTGTTACAAAATTGATGTGGGTTGACTTGTTGCTTTGTTTTACTCAATAGGAAGGGGACGTCCAGTCAAAAGTCAAAGTCACATCGGATCCAATCCAATCGACACCATCTTTACCTTTTAGACGGATGGAAATCTGGGATTTGACTTATATCTGCCTCTTCTACATCTTCGTGAATTCTCACTGAGAAAAGGGATAGAGTAATTACAGTGCTAATGCAACAATAATATGAATCATTAGGCGAAAACTTCAAAAGGAAATTCTATGTTGCGGTCAGCTTGAATCGACTCCTAAGTAATTGGGTTTCCTTAAAGGTGGAATAATTATAGATTGTTACTACAAGAGTGCGGAATACGACAACAGGGCTTGTTTACATTCTCTCTGTATAGTTTAGCTTAGTTTTAGCTTAGCATCGCTTTATCGCATCAGTCAGACTCTCTCTGCATGCTATATTTCTTAACATGCGTTTGTTTGAATCTCTATATACTATAAGTAAATGCAATCATAAATATGCATAAAATAAGTAAGAGCTTGCTTAAATCCCTATAGTATCTGTACATTGAGGAGATAGAAATTCTCTGCTTAAATACTAAAGTATGCGAATTTTTAATATTTGCAAAAATTTGCTAATTGAAAAGGGAAAACTGAATCTTTGTAAAATATTCATGAATTCATGATGCGATGCATGCAGTGTGCAGTCAATCGGTTAGATGAATTCAGATTGCTGTAATGTACGTGTAAAGTGTAAAGCCCATATTCTGACCCTTTGATTATAAGAATAAGATGAAGGGAACCGACGGACGGTGTTCGTTGTTAGTTAGTGAAGGGAAGCGTATGTATTCCACATGTTATGTTATTAGTCCAACATTCAAAGTAAAATACTTACTTCGTAGTTAGTAGGGCTGTTTCACCGACATCAAATTACATCCCATCACTTGTCTGCTGCCTGTCTGTCATTCATTCATCTATCTATCAAGTCTCAAGTCAGACTAACTAATGTATTACAGTATATCTTAAAAGCTCTAACTCAAGGTAGGAAGGCTAAGGCAAGGTACTCTATCCGATAGTGAAGTATACTTAAGTACATACATTGTACATACGACATACATACTTCTAAATCTAATAAATATAAGCAGGAAGAAGAATAACCTACCAACCTACCTTTTATCTTTGGTAGTAAGAATAAGAATGTGATGTAGTACTTATTAAATGCGTGTGTGTGGTGTGTAAAGTGTAGATGTGTTCTGTTCTTCTATAAAGAAAATTAAAGATAATCGTTTCAACTTCAGCTGTCAATTCCAATCTGTATGGATGTGTCTGTATAGCCTCCTCCTACGTGTTGAGGTACTAAAATAAATGCATTTTACATTATATGCTGAGGATACCCAAGATAGTTATACTACGCACTACACAACTACACACACATAATATAAATTTATTTTAGTAACACCAGCAAGGATTTTGTATTAGCGATAAAGCCGTTATATGTGTGATACATGATGTGTACAGTCAACAGTGAGCCTTTTGTATTGCTAATTAAGTTGATTCACAATCGATATAATGTGAGACTTTGTTATCACCTTTCATTCCACTTATTCTTGACAAATTGTGCTAAAATATCTGTATGATGTTCCATTAGAATGTGTTAATGATAAGTACTAATGTATACATTAGTAGATAGAGATCCCTACCAACCAAGACTACTTAAAATATTTAAGTTATTCATTGTGAGTGTTTATTGTAGTCCAGGAGGTTTTACAGCTTTATACGTATATTATATAGTACACAACACAGTGTTACACATTGTGCATAGCTTTAGCTAAGATAATTCGTATGTTATACATGTGAGGTAGCAGGCAATAACATTACTTTTATATATACAATTGCCAGGCAAATCTAATGGGAAAATATTTTATAAGCTGCTTTTATACATAAATACACTAGAAAGTAGCCAGTCTTGCAAAATGGTGAAGTAAGAACGTTCATAATATATTAATAACGATGATGATATGACGGGAAGATGGGATGGCATTTTTTAACGTGTAGAATCTAATATGCCTTTACTAAAAAAGTTTAAGGCCAAGCTAATAGTACATG
>JAQFYC010004147.1:0-18151 GCA_034694165.1 Tomocerus mixtus | reverse complement strand
GACAGACGGACGGACGGACGGACGGACAGACGGACGGACTGACTGTACGAAAGCATATCCAGCTTCGCTGGTAATAATAATTGAATTTCCAAAGAATTGCAAACTAGCCAGACTCAATTCAGAATTGAACCTCAGAAATTGATAATTCACACATTTTCATTCGACTTTCATTCCTAATTCCTATTCCATCAGTACTGTTAGTGGATTGATTGCTTAGATAAAATGTGTAAAGCAAGATTGATTGTGGTTGCAGGGATCATGAGTTTGACATTACGCAGGGTCTAAATCCAAATAAATGTATTAAAAATCTTTTATTTCAGGCTATGCATTATATCTGTAGGTAGTGGACCTTTCCATTTTAGTACTTTTTCACCTGCTATTAATAACAAATTAATATTTTGAATGCAATGGATCTATTGTACACTATATTTACAGTAAAAGATATTTGTTCATATTTTTAAATATCTACGTTGATATTCAGCATAAAATTAAACGAATTTGTGGCATCTTTTCTCATTTCAATGCACTAAACAGATTTCAAGAATACGAGTACTATACTTTCATTACATATTTCGACATTTTGAATTCATCTGCCAAACTATCCTATAAACTCAGGCGTACTTACCTTTATTTCCTCAATTTTGGAAATAATGTGTAGGATCAAAACCCATTTAGTTGTGAAGTGAAGGTAGAAAAGTGATGAATTTGCGTACACTTATAGGCATACAAAACAAACGCTTCCTCGAGTAACCATTATTCGTCGGCTGTTGTGTGGTCTTCGAGTGAAAGTGAACAAATATTGAGTGCAATGAACCGCAGGTCACTGACAACTCGAAACTCATATATTACATGCAAAGCTGTTTGTAGCAATTTTACATGCAGCCATCGCCTAGTTTTCTAGTTCACCTTATTAAATACGTTTTTCAAATTTTTTAGGCATAAAATGCATTTATTTTTCTGATCGAGAGATCTGGAAGGCACGGATGCAAGTATAATCATTATTGATGCATCCGTGGGTGAAAATATGCATTTCTCAGATGTAATGCAAAGTGTTGTACCAAAAAAGTGACCGCATGGGTTGAAAACTAAAGTTAAATGAAACACTGGAGCTGGAAGAGATCACTTGAGCCATTAGATGTAAAAAATAAGTAGCGAGAGCGAGTTCTCATTTCTCATTTGTGTGTACTACGAACGGCACGGTGTCTGCCGCAGGAACGCTATTGGGCAGACAGACGAACCAAATAGAGAGAAATGATATAGGAAGTTGAGCAAGAATAGAGAGGAAAGGAGGATGGAGAAGTGTTTGGTGATATAATGAATTATTGTGCCGACGCGTTGCCCCGAGGTACTAAACTCAAGTACATATTGTATCTTGCTAGTAATATGAAGAACATTTCTGTATTTTCACTAGCAGAACGGGCGGAGAACACCACAGCAAACTCAGGCCAAAGCACTCTTCTTTCTCTTACTTTTAGAGTCATCGTCAGCACTATATAACACATCCATTCAATTTCACAAGGGAAACAAACGAGCAAAGGGAGTAAGGGAGAAAGAGAGCTTTGAAAATACTATGTATGTACTTTAGTATGTATTATGTATATGTACTATAACCAAATATATATTTCCCTATATTATATTACTGTTTGTCCTTATTATACTTCCTGGAGAGTATAATACACAAAGTGGTATGGCCTGATGTGCTATTATTGTATACGATGCCAAGTTTTTGTTCCAAGAAACTCTATCTTAGTCAGTTCAATTTGAATGAAGCCACATGTCTGATTTTCAAGTGGGATCTCGGATCTGCAGCAACACGGCAATGCAAGGCAAGGCAAGGAAAGTAGTCTGTGCGTAAATCTACCTCTCTGGTATCATCATTCAGTAACAAATTGTACAATGCAATCCAGTCTACACATTATTTATATACTATCTACCTACGTTCTTTTAAAATGTGCATGTAGGTAACTACATTATATTTGAAGTTATAGTATACAGTAGGATGCTCACTATACAAAATGGGGTTTGGGGTACCACACCACGACTAACACTCAATTTGGAAATACAATCTTATCTTAATATAAACTTCTACTTCCACAGAATGTAGCTTCCCGAGAGACATACCTTGCCTATTTGCTTCAACTACCTATACATTTGTGCTTCGATAGATATTGTACATAAATATATACGTCAGTATGTACTACTTCTGAGTACAGATACTGATACCACAATTAATTTATGTACCTACCATAGGTAAAATAGGTTGTAACAAATTCTGAACCCTAAATGACTTGTTAATTTGTAATACACTATCCAGATAGGTTCAAATATAAAACCGTACGTAGGTACTAGGTAGCGAGCTTTAATGTATCGGCACCGAACTGCAATCTCCGAATAATACTTAATGACAATCGAAATGAATTTGAGCAGATCATGGGAAACTTCGTTTTGTATGGCGAAGACAGAGGAAATTTTATAGGTACGCTTTATTTTTAAAGCTTTTTTTTGCATTTATAATTCGTTCTTTATTATTTGGTACATCTCCTTGTGGATATTCTAATAATATTATATACCTTCCTAAATGTTGATGAAATGTGCAAGAAATAGTAATAAATTACAATTTGCAGTAATGTGCCATTAGGTTGTATTGTATTTAAGTTCAGTAAGTTGTATTTGTAATTCATTCAAATTATAAATGCGAAAATTGTCATATTGCAATATCCTTCATATTTACAAAATAAAATTATATTTTCGGGTATAATATTATGTAGGTTTAGGGTTTATTTCTATACGAGATCTGTGGCCTAGGCTAAAAACAATTTTGTGTAATAGCATTCATTGCTTATTTAGCATTAACATTCATTATTTGTTTCCCTAACCTAAAAACACCCTAATTCTATGTAAATTTATTAAAAAGACTAATAAAAACATAAAAAAGTAATTCTAATTCCATTTGAGCTGATTGCACAGATAATATATGAAAGGAACCTTAGGTTAGGTTAGAGGTCTATACATTCAAATGCTTACTCTGTGCAACTTACAGTAATAAATATTCCCATTTGCTTAATGACACTTGTACGATGCCAGTGTCGTTATAATATGTACCTTTTCCTTTTATGATGGTTGGTTGGCGTATGATGATATAGCCGTTATGTGTCTTGTCTGTCGGGTTATTTTCCCTGGCCTGGCCTGGCCTGGCCTGCGTTGCATTTTGCTCAGTTGAAAGGAGGAGAGTACGTGCCAATGTTGTATTTCCTGGTTCTTAATTCTTGACAATATAATAGCCGGGTTTATACTCTATTCAAAGAGTTGAATAGAGTGAATTTTTATGCAAATTGTCCTCAGTGATCTAAAAGAATGGTTGCAGGGAGGGAATATTAGCATTTGCTCTGAGCTGAGGAATAAAAGCGGTTAAGAGCTAACGGCTTCTACGAGACATACTTACTATAACTACTACATCCTACAATGAAATGTCTTCAATACATAACGTACAAACTTATCTTTATATTTATGGGGATCTTGCAGACGTATGTACTTATCTCTTATTTTTCCTTTCTCTCCTTTTCTTAACAGTTCAGACTTCAGAATACATGGCAGCAACGTGTCAAGACGTAATGCACTTCTCTTCGAAAACTTGTAAATAATTTACAAAGAAGGATGTTGCTCATATGTATATACAGTTCCTTTTTATTTATCCTATTAAATATATGCGATACCTTTATATACCTCTTTTTAGTAAATACTAAGGTATAGACTACAGACAGAAGAATATTACATATTGTTGCATTTGTTATCTGTTTGGTGATAGGCTAATGGTGGCTTATAACATAATATGGTTCATAAGATTTCCATCATATCACATCTCATTACAACACTCTAAAGTTTCATTGAATTGAAAGCAAAGGCACAGAATGATTATTACTATTGCATAATACCTGCTTTCTCAAGGTACCTATGTGTAATGTATTTTATTCTATATGTGCAATGGAACTTTGATATTTAACACTTTCTCTTTCATCTCTCGACGCATCGTCTTTCCTCTAGGTAGTATAAGTAAAATGAGAAAATAAATAGGGATAGCGAAAGATAGACTGTTTATGTAACTAATGTTTAGTATTGAATGAACATTTAATTAGCCAACAAATCTATAAGTACTGAAAAAGTAGCTGTTAAATCAAAATAATATATTTACAGTAATATTATGTTCAGTTGTTTAAATGGTAATTACGGTTTATTAAATATCGGCATGATGTTATGTATTTCGTGTTCCATACCAGGAATAACATTTTTATACGTTTTTTAGATCAAGGCTACATATTTAATAGTTATGCAAACGTGTGCTAATAAGTAATGGTTAGAAAAATGAGCTAGGAAAGAATAGTCTTTCATTTATTTACGTAGAATGAGAAGCAAAGTTGCATTACTTAGGGAAAGGAAGGGGAAAGGAGAATTTCTGTGTAAGAAATCGAGTATAGAAAAGGAACTTTCACTGAAAGGATGCAAAATTCTATTCACTATAGTACACAACTACACCCAAGTCCAACTGTGATGCAACAGAAAAGGATGACGATTTTCTTTATTCATGTTGTGGCATGACTTTTCCTCTAAGATCCTCTTTTCAAATTTTCATTCTTTCTTCTGTCTGTCACTCCTATTTGATACACTATTTCTTTTCAATGCAGATATAACCCATATTTTAATACGTACAATAACATCGAAGCCAGTCTTCAAACTATATAAAAAACCCAACTGTGTTACAAGTGCTATATACATTTGATGATATTATATTTTTATTTATCCCAAGTTGCAATTTCCTAATTATTTTCTTAATACCTACCACTTAACATTGTTAATGCACCTATTATGAAAACAGAAAATGAAATTCGAAAAAGCTTGCATGCAGGAATGCAAAACTATTTAAGACCCCTAATGGAATATCATTGCATTCTTGAGAGAAAAAAAATGTAATCTCTGTGATGTGATATTTGTCATACATAATACATATAAGATTGGTATTTATCAGTAGTACACAGTGCACACTTTAGTAAGTGTATAGAAGATGTGTGTTTTTAGGTTTGCAAAAGTTCTCATTTGTTACATATAGTGAATTTTTTCTAAGAGATTAATCATAAATGACTGAAATTAAATAAGGATTGTGCCCAGCTGGTTTAATGGTGGTGTCAGTGTGGCCTTTCTAACTTTTGCTAATATTTCTAGTAAGAGCAGACATCGCATCAGAGAGTCCAAGAGCAGACAAAGTGTATGTAATGTAGTATAGTTTAGGAAATATATGACCTCAGGACTAGAGAAAAGAGCGAGCGTAAGCGTAGAATGCTAAAGTAGCATTCTCTCCGCTGCATTGCATTCATCTGCCAATTTATCTTAGAAATTACAAATGACCATAATTATAATTAATTATAGGGAAAGTTGTAGTAAGTACTAGTCAAGCTGTTACACATGAAAATCTGTCTCCTGAGCCATTATTTGAGCACACGGACAGTTTCCTCGCCCTATTTCATGTCCCTGGAGAGAGACAGTGGAGAAAAGTGGGGAAACGCCGTTTTGGTTAGTGCCTTCAACTGCAAGTTCCGTGTAACTTCTGGTGTTCACTTTTAGTTCAGTTGAACTACCCTGCTATAGACTATGGTAGTAGTAAAGTCTAGTAAAGTAACTACTATAATAGATTTAAGTATCAGTAAAAATAGGGTCGGGAGAGGGAAATCTGTAAATTATGATTTGACGAGATTGCAGTCAGTTGCATGCTGCTAGAAGTCGCTATTGCATTGCAGGCTATTTATGTGAATGAGAACTTTAAGCTGACCTCGAGGAAAAACACTAGAGCTTTATTTTAGTGTAGTTGGTAGTTGGTAGTGGTAGTGGAGGTAATTTTACATTGAGATATGGACAATGTCTGAACTGAAATGTGAATTGGATATTGGTTCGTCTTTATTGTATTATAGTATTTATACGTGCATGGTATGTCTGTAGATATACATGTAGTAAGTATGTATGTAGTCTAATGTGTTTTGACCTCAATATTTAGTACACACACTTAGGAGATAAAGAGATTGAAGGAGCGTAAAAGTATTTTATGAAAAAATCTGTTTCTTTCACGGTGTCTGCACTGGTGACTGGTGACGAATAATATTCTGTGATTCAGCATGGCGACACGACAGAGATAACTATAGGATATTGGACTTTCACTCCTTTTCCCCACTCACATTATTCTAGCCATGGAGAAGAAATGTTTCGCTACATTGATCTCCTTTCGTTACGTATCGCATCGTATGTAGTATGTACTAACCTAACATTCTATGTATGTACTATTTATATGTCTATACTTAGATAGACTATGTATAATATAAGTGAGTAACGTTAACGTAAGTAACAAAGCGCCTTTTCGGCATTTCTTCCATCGTCTACTAAAGCATAACATCTAACAGTCTAACCCCGACCAACCCAAAATTTTCTTTTCTTTCCTCATATTCGCTTTAGTGGAACTGTTGCAAGAAGGAAAGAGACGAAAGTGAAGGGTCCCTCAAGAAGTAGATTGCTCCTTTCCCGGCCTACTGCCTTCCCTTGGCCATGCCATGCCATACCAGATACCATACCATGCCATGGGAAGAAACCAAATCTAACTAACAACCATCACAAGATCAGCAGCACAAAATTCCTTCTCCTTTCTCCACATAAAAAATATTCTCTCTCTTTCTTCCTTCTGCTCTCTGCTTGAATCATTTCAAATATCCTGTACTAGGGCATACTTACATACACGTTGAATTCTGGCAAATCATATGTCAAAGTCACAAACCGACACACGCTTGGTGGTACTCCCATTTTCCTGGTTTTGGTAAAAGAATCTCTGCTTAGCATAAAGAGAACTATTAACTACTTCTGATAATCCCAGTTTTTCGATTATGTTCGTCTTAATTAACAGCAGATGATTACAATATTTTAACCTTAGCCTTGAAACTTAAACACAATTCTGAAAACTTTTAAAAACTGATAAGTTAGTGCTTAGTGGTAAATACTAATTGTATTTGCAGTTTATGTAACAGTGATGCTGACATATATATGTTTATATAATACACGGCCATATAGTATTATATAGTAAAATATATTGGCTATCGTAAGCAGGGACATAGAAAAGGAAAGGGATGTCATGTCATCCAGCACAAGTCAAATACAAAGACATAAGTAAGTAGAAGGGAAAAAGCAAGGAAGAATATGAGAATGTAATACATTGTATATTAATCGTAGGCACAAAGTTCCACCAGGCACATGGCGCTCTGTGCCTGAACATACGGTTCCACTTTTTAGCTACTTTTTAAAAAACTTTAGGGATAACTAAATGAGGTAAGAAGTTGAAACCCACAATGCCAATTAGAGATTTCTGCTGGTTTTAGTAGGGTACTTATTTTGCACATATTTACTAATTTTGCAAAGTATTTTTCAACCTTAAGGTTTTGAAATTTTTTAGAAAGAAAATCTTTAGAACTTCTTAACAGAAAAAAAACCTCAGATACCTGGTAAAAATTTACTATCAAGAGTATCAAATTTATATTTCTTACTTTTTCATTCAAAAAAGTGACCGAAGGGAAATATTATGCCTTGGTACAGGTGGAGTTCCGTGCCCACGACACATATACATACATTGCTGGATAGTACTAGTACACACACATTACACCACATCCCCAGAACAGATATCTGTACATAGGCGATAAAATATTCCACACTCGCTCAATTCGACGCGAGCAGGAGCACCACACAGCAAAAGCATCACTACTTTCACTACTGTAGTGCCATATCCTACTTACTTACAGCAGACAGACACATCCACACTCACTCCTTGACTTTCTCTCTTTAACTCAACTCACTCAGTCCAGAAGGAAGAAACAGATAGTAAAGTAAACTACATTTGGAATGGTCTTCTTTTCCTCCCTTTTTCTTATTCTCGTATACTTATTACATGCATGTAATACGTATGTGTATGTAAATAGGTTGTAGTCCTTGTAGCTATTCCTATATACATACTTACTACTTAATATTATATGCATCTGCAGGATATGTAGATCCCTTCACAGCAGTTCCTTCACTATCATATCATATCCAAGTTCTATGACCTCGTTTAGACACTCTAACTTCCACCCACCAAATTTAACTGGACGACTTTTATCAAAAGCAATTCGATTCAGATTCCTACATCAAAGACATAAAATGAAAGCGTTTACAATATCTATTTATATTATACTACAACCTACAATACAACCAACCCACACTCGGTTCCCGTCTTTAACGGACATAACCTACTACATATAAACAAGACTGTCCTATTGTAACATTATATGTACTACAATATGGTATATAAATACGTAGTGCAAGTGTATATGCATTATATTGTGCACGCTTACGTAGCTAAGTAACTTCTATCTAATTCTCAAACGGAAACGTGTGTAGGGAGAACCGTTTTACGTATGGAGAAATATAATATTATTTCGTTTGTAAATACATGGTAGCTTTGAACTCTAATAATTAGGTTAGGTATGGTATAAGGGCAAAAGGAAATTTATTCATATTAAATACTATATTCACATATTATGCATAGATACAGATATACATGTGTACAATGATGGAGGGTGAAACAGTACACAAATTGATCTATAATATTAAATCTATAATAATATTAATTAATCTCCACACTCAAAATACGTGGCGCTATTTTAATAATAAAAGTATTACTATCAATTTATTTCAAACAAAATAATTAACCTACATATGTACACAAATACATTTAAATATCATTTCACTGAAAATAAAAGATATTTTAATATTTTTGAAAAACCGTTTTGTTACCCTGTACAGATAGATAATATTTTAAGTAAATATTATCAAGATATTATAGTTGTGAGCCTTTCTGTACGTTAGTTAGGCTGTTACTATCTCGTAGACATTATTTAATCCTATTTTCCGTCCAACTACAGCTTGTACTACACTACAGAACAGAACAGAGTATAACAGACACTGCACTGCCCAGCACTACCGCTCAATAACAATGTTAAGGCAATAATGTGAACAAAGGGTACAGCGTATCCTTTTGCCGGTCTTAGTTTTCGTAACTAGAGCAGACTAATGCCTACCTAATCCTTTTTATCGGAATTCGCAGAATTTCTATTTAATTCACTCTAATATAATTATGATGATTGGCTGCTTTATGTATTAAGTTGAGTTTCCAGCTAGAAATTTCCTATTAGCATTCTCTTTGTACTTTCACCTTACTTTCTCTAACTATACTTATTACGTTTATAATTCTTCCTCCAACTTCCGTCATATACTTATGTATCACATAATGCTTAGTAGATATACTCGTAGGGAGCTTTTATACCTTTAAGTACACAGTAAACTTGGTGCCCCACTGAATACACAGAATGAAATAGAATGGACTACAAGGTGTGTTCCGAATGAGTCTAATTGCTAATTATCTTATACGGATATGGGGAGGACTTTCTCTCACTTTCTCTCGTTCTATTTCCCCTTTCATGCTTAACAATTTCAATATTTGGAGAATGTAACCTAACTTAATGTAATGTCAGCTACCGAACCTGCATATATGTAACACTCATCTTTCTATCTTTAGTGTAAGTATGGTGCACTTACCAGTATAAGCAAATACTTACAAGATAGGGAACAACTGCTCTCTTCTCCCCCATTAAATGACATTAGCCAAGCCAAGGCAAATGCAGAAATGTGGGAACTAACGTATATTCTGACAATAAAGCCTTACGGTGAGCTAATAACCACTTGAGCAATAATTGTAAAGAGCCATTCTGAGTCTCTGCACGACTCACATATGCATTCGCAACCCTTTGCACTTATTTTGCTTGAGTTGACTCGCCTTCAGTCCCCTCCTTCTCTTTATACTGTTTAGTATACAGTGAGATTCACAACTAATCGACCGTTAAAATTTTACTACAATGCTAACACTTCTATCCGACTGTTCAAATGATGCTCTAAATGCTGTACTGCTTCGCAACAGCTTTTGTCGTCTATAATCCGACGTAATATCTTGCAATTCTCTTTTAGTATACTTAGTATAATATGTAAGCGTTAATCATAATGAGAGAAAACATACGCAAAAAATTTAGCATTTGTATAATATTTGTGCAGCACCGGTACTTAATGTAGCACTACAGTGTGTCTGGTAAATATGAAGCAATTTACTTTCACTTTTTATATAGAAACGCAATTTAAAACTTTCACACATGCTCTAATTTTTGGTTTAAGAGTTTATATGAGAGTATAATTATAATTTTAATTATCAGCAATATGCTAACCTTACTGTACAACATTGGCTACCCGTGCTATACTTACTAGTACATAGGTTAGATGTCTGTTGGTTAAAGTACATTGAAATGAAACAGAATCCAAGCAGAGCGAATCACATCATACCACACCGAAAGCTGATTTCTCTTCCGTGTGTTGACTTTCTCCTGGTAGAGGGAAAGAAGCCTGAACAGGAGAAAGTGTCTAATGTAGACAGAAGTATGCACGAACTAAACGTAAAGTAACGAAAGTAAAGTAGAACTGGAAAATAGTGCAGATCATAATACTTTTTATCCATTTATACGCATACTGTATTCTTATAGTGAAAGTGACTGAACCATTCAAGCATATAGATATGTATTTAGGCCTTGAGTTAACTTTCAACTTTTAATTTCCATAGAACTAGAAAGCTATTGAAGAGAAGGAGACTGAGGCCAGGGATATTATCCATCCCATTCCATCTCATTTGTATTCTCATCAGAGCAACACTTTCATCTTTCATTTCCTCCGACTGCTATACATTTATACATGTTACAGATCATAGTAACTATTCCTACTACTTATACCATTTTAGAGTGAAAGCAATTTTTCCTCCGTCCCTACCTTCTTCTAAAGATCCTCTTTCGGGAAATTTCATTTTAAACCTTAACTTTTAGCCTGGTGCATCAAATGAGCATTTTATTATCGAATAAACTTTTCGGTTTCAATAATTTATTTCCTTTAAATTACACTTTGTACAAAATCCTACAATTTCCCTCCGCACGTATAGCACTACATATACTTTCCCACTTACGTTACTTACAAGCTTACAACTTATGTATCATATCATATCAGTATGTAAGGCTGCATCGGCTTGGTTTCCTATTACATTGCATTATAAATTGAGGCAGGACGCTCGCTCTCGCCCACATGGAAGAGTGCACTTATGTTTAGTGTAGAATCTTTTATGGGTCATTCATAACAAATTTAATTGTAGTAAGAATCGAATATTTCTCTGTACAGTTATTTTATTACACTGGAGTGCACATAGTAGATACATAGACATTTCCTCCACAAAGCACTTAGAGGCACGGTCTAGTAGAAAATAAAAAATGTGAAATAGCACTAAAATCCCATGACACGTGTTGAGGATTTAGCTTGACTAACTCTAAAGGTAACTCCACAGAAGTTCAATGCAATGCGGTACCAGGCCATATTCCGTGGATATTATTCAGGGAGCTTTGCAGGTTTCTTTCACGAGTGGCCTGGCCTTAGTGTTATGTGGTCCGGACCCCGGTCCTTAACTTAGTTCGGGGAATTTACCTAGATATTTACACTTGGCAATATTCTACATGCGTCCCTCCCGTGCGTCTACTAAAATAAAATATCGTGCACTGTATCATAATCCACGAAGCCCCTTAAAATGCGTAACTGCACTACTATAAGTGTTCTGATATGTATTTGTAATAGGTATCTAAACTATTATAACTTCTTATAGTTGAACACAATACATATTCCTACATTTTCATTTCTCATCATGTAAAATATCTGTAATATAATTTATTAGAAGTAGATATTAAGACTAGAAAGATAGTCAGTATCCTCAGCAGCTTGTAGGGACAGTTAGGGTGAATATACTATTTGCTTATTATAACCTGTAATAGAATGTCTACTGTATTTTTGAAACACGTCTTTTATACTTATTGTAATTAGAGTAGCGTCATTTATTGCAACAATTTAGAATTTAGTTTAAACTAAATTCAACGAGAACAATAATATCACAAAAGATTTTACAATGAAAGAAATATTAATACAGAGCGTCGATTTTGAATAATCTGCTTTCTCTTTTTACCTGGAAACAAAATTGAAACTTTCACAAACAATTTTGCCCCTATTTTGAGATTCTCTGACCTCACGTTATTTTCACAAATATGTTTCTTTCAAATTGATGTCAGGCAGAGTAATAATGTACTACAGGCAATTGTAAAGATATTTTTGATGAATTGCATAGCAATACAAATTACAATTCCCACACTCTATTTGATATGTGGAATGCTTATCTTTACTTTACATACACACGTAAAGATACAAAACATAAATAATGATTTTGCATTGTATCTACATGTGCTCATTTTCATTTGAAGCCCTTTTATCCTATATTCCAACCTAGTACAAACTATATAAGTCTCTATTTATATCCTATCAATATTCCACTACATATTTATGTGCTTGTCTATCCCTCCATCGAATTTTATTTTGTTCTTTGTTTGTAAATGCACTGTGTGAATCCAGTGGTACACAATCACAATGCAGTGGCACCATGACCATTGTACATAGTAAACTAAATCAGCATAATAACAACAATTGCTAACACATCCAGAAATGAAGAATAGCACAATAAATTCTCTATAATACCATACCTATACCTACATTCAATATGTTACAAATTCAATACCAAATGAAAATATCTACCAAAAAGTCTGCACGTTACATGCAATAGAGCATAGTATATGTAAATGATTCTGCGTAATGTGTAAACATCCGAAAATGATTGGGAAAATAAGTGAGCCGGAGTAAAATATTAGAATTGGGTAGTGGATAGACAATGATAGTGTGTCATGCATGTGTGTGGTGTGCTCCAGAGTCAAAATATCTATTATTAGAGCGCACAGAAGGGTTTGAATGTTGGAAATGAGGAATTCCACATAGGAAATGCCAGGTCTGAGCTGCAGTCTAAAGTTTAATTAAATCAGAGTTCACAGAGGCGTAGAAAAGCGATATTCCGTTTCCAAGTAGTGAAAATGAGAAAGTGGGGAGAAGAACTGATTCTGTTGTGTTACGCTGTTTTGTAGAAATGTATTGTTGCTCATTTCGTCCAACTGTGGTTCTAACCTAACGTTCACATAAATACTAAATACTTATGTGCTACCTACCTATCTACTTATGTGTATAGTATAACAAACAATTCCCAAACGAATATAGCTTTTAACTTTCTGCTAGGCACTACTAGTTTACTGTTTCATTTTATGTTGGTAGTTGGTAATGTATTCCTTTATACTGTTGTAGTTGTAAAGTAACATTTGCTTCTGCTTGTCTGTATGTGTGTATGTACATTAGAATTAGAATACAAATACTACCTACACATAAATACTTACAATTTTCTGTTTGTAAAATAGTGTGTTGTTGTATCTCTTATTTATTTTGTTGAGCTTGCAGCGCTGTACGATACGATGCATTGCTTTCTCGTATATAATAAATAATACTAGGAAGGAAAAGTTGTGTAATGCACTGCACTAGGAAATAAGTACAAGGTACACATTTATGGATTTCATGTTTGCTCCAACTTTCATCTTGGGTATCTGCAATGTTATGTAATACAATATACACGAATGTTTGTATGCACTTTATTCCTTGTTTCTGCGATTGTGTAAACTTATACTGTACTTTACATATATTCTACACATAGAAAGTAAACTATATTGGCAAAATGTTCCGTTTTATTACTTAGGTACAATATGCATTTATTTTCCAAGAAATCTCATAAGTTTTCCCATCAACTCTTCCACTCCTGTACTTTTAAAGCTTTTCATTAACCATTCAAACGAAAACTACACAAAGGAAAGGTACATAGTGAGACAAGGCGATATTTGGATGACTTTCAACTAAAGTTTTTAAATCGATTGGTATGGTATACCTAACTGAACCTAATTTAAATTGAGTTGGCAACAAAAACCTTACATTACATTAGCAATTCATAATTACAGGGTGTTTTTGGAATATTTGACTTGCGCCCGAATGGTAATTCAAGGAATAAATTCTCCATCTGTATAATTAGAAGGCAGATTAAAGTATTGGAACTAATAATTAATAATTTAACTAATTGTAGGTAGATGATTGGAAAGATACTCTCTAGCAGGCCATTTATGTGTCAATAAACTCAATTCAATTTATATCAAATACTAAATAAAGTACCTTATTTATTTATTACCGAAGTTGTCTATTGGCTATGGAATTTTTTAAATAAATTCTCTTTCATATACCTTATAATTGTTAAAAATGCATGCACAATACAGTGTGCAGTACTTTCAAAAGTGTACAAAATAATTTTACTGTTTGTTATTATTGTAAACTATTGTAATTGTGTTTAGATACAAGAACAGCACATAAGAAATATACCAAAATATCGCCCTGTATTTTTTAACTGTACTAAAAGACAGATACAGATGGTGTTTGACCTTTCATATTCACATACTTGAAGCTAACTTAAGTAGGTAACCTACAACCGACATATTACACCTTCATGTTAAAGTATAGTTAATTTAGTTAGGTATACAGGATACGTAGTTTATATGTTGTGAATGTATGTGTATTGTATGCTATATCGGTCACACAGATATAAGTTTCCCAAGGAACCTCACCTTTGCTTTCTAATTTACTGCACTCATTTATCTTTCCTCTCTTCTGGTGGTCTGAGTCTTAGTTTGGTCACTGTGGAAGGCTAAGCTTCCTTGTGGCTTCCTTTCCAACATTAACTTTGTTCTCTCTCAGCTTGGAAAAACAATTACAGAAAAGTTTATTTCACTTGCTCCGAGTATGTTTATTGCTATTTGTGTTCGCAACGATTACTTGCCACTATTGCCAAGCCTCTATGTCCGTAATGTACTTTATCTAGCTGACTTAACCTGAATTCACTTTGGTTGACGATGTACTTCGCTATCACATCCAATCCAGTACATGGTGGAATACTGTACTAGTACTAGTACTAGTGCAGCACACGAACACGCCATGAACACAAAATTGAACCTTTACTAAAGGCACGTGATGGAATTCAGAAAACTTTCCCTTGCAAGAGTTCATTCCTTTTTTCTGCTTGAGTACTGTAAAGTTTGTCTAATCTAACTGTGCCATACTCATAATGAAGTGACACCCTGTCAAAATACTTTAAACTAATTGGCCGATTTTAATATTTATCCAATAAATCCTCAAAACATTCCTTTGCTATTATATTCACCTTCTCAACTCCCAATATTTACTATGCAATAGTTTATACACTTTCTACCTACCTTTCCCCAATTAGCAATTAATTCCTGTCTTAATATTCAAAGGCTCATTCAAATCACAGTACTACTTATTACTTATAAACCAATGGACTCATATATAGGTACAGGGCGACATTCAAAACATTTTACTTGCAACTTTCACTACCGAGATTGTAAAATTCAAAATGAAGTATGTAAATGTACTTCATTTTGAATCAAAAATTTATTGACGCTTAGTATGTAGCATCTACTTTGACAAGAGTAGATTCAAGGAATGAATGCAAATTCTCAAAAGTAAGGAATTGAGGATAAGAAATGCAACTTTGTAAACTAGAAGGAAGTAACTTAAAGTTAAGCTCAAAATAACTCTTTTATGTACATTTTATTATTCTCGTACATAGCCTGAAGAGATGTAAAAGCCAAGCCAAGCCAGGAAATATTTGTGTACTGCCATATAAGGAACATGCTCTAGTTTTGCCATTGAAGGGAAAGGATGCTGCAAGAAGCAGTTTGAAAGAATTAACTATCTGTTTGAATTTGACAAGCCTTTGTTTTAAACAGAAGATTTTGACAACATTATTATCAAAAAGTTGCTACGCAAAGTAATCATGGAGGAATGTTGAATGAAGCAATAGTTTCAAGCCTTTCTAACGCATTCTCATACATTATGTGAATTCACATCCATAATATTATGCATACATTCTTGTAGATAGTACTGTATGTACGTGTTTATGTAAGGCAAACATGACAAATACATGCACATGTGTACTTATTTGCACAAATACATAAACACACAGTATAAACTCAGCTGCAGCAAGTAATTTCTGATTACTTTCTCCATATTCTTTTGCACAAAACCACAAACATTTTGCAAAATTATTGTTTTCCCAGTCAGCATCTCTGTAGTTACAACTTTAATACAAAATGTATTATTTTTGTACTCCATATATTAGAAAGGAAAGCCAAGATCCTTAAATTTCTCTTAGCGTAGCACTTTCTCTGCTTTCACTGCTTTTTGTATTGGATGGTTGCTTTGCCTTCTTATGGTGTTTTCAATCCAATAACAGCATTCTCTATTTCTTGTATGTCATCGTGAGTCATGCCACGCCATGCCAACTACTCGAAAATATAAAGTTACACAAAGATGTGCTGTAATAGTAATAACCATCTGTAGACGCCTAGAGAGCGATCCTTCTTTGTCTCAAAGGAAAAAGGAGAAAGTAGACTTGTCAGTTGTCGTGTAACGCCATTATCATCTCGAATGAAAGATGATAAAGAAAGGGAGCTGAGCGAAGATGACATTTTTGTAAAAGGAAGAAGCTCATGTTCTATAGCTGATACTTGAGACACAGTATAATAATATCTACATTTATCCTGATACTGTACTTACTATAATGCTGATATAACAAGAAACAAGTGAAAGAACATAATAACGTGTATACTTTTACTCTGCGTTTATTAGGAGGGAGTAATGTTACAAATATTACACAAGCTTTTACACACTATTCTTATATTGTACTGAGCAATTTCACTTTAAATTCTAGATGGACATAAATGTGTTGCACAATTGTCGGATGTCGGGACAGACTACATAAGTACCAAGTTACTTATGTATGTATTATACCCGTGCCTAAATAATTTAATGATACGAATCTCTGTAAGTGTATTAAATTACATTAAGTTACTATTATGCCTTGACATGAGAATATTAAATGGCCACTGTACTCTTCCTACTACACAGACATTACATAATGTTGAACATTTTAGCGGTAGCTGCTTTAAGTTCTATATACGGTGTGATCTGCTCTGTAAATAAATAAATATAGAACTGCCATTCTATACTATGTGAAATTGACACACGTGTCTATAATTTACATCACAATACTTCTTTAGGTACTTTAATACTACTATTAAGTATATCGTTGTTTATGCAACTACAATACCAAACGCAGTGCTAAAAGGCGCAGAATTTTTTCAAGCCAAGAAAATACAAAGCAAAAGTTTTTAACCTACTGCAAAATATAGATATAAAAATGCTGTTTCTGGTATTTTGTTAATATAAGCGACGATAGTTCAGTATTGGTAAGTTATTTAATCTAGATTAATCTTCTAAAATAGGTGGTCTGGTCTAATAGTTCCTGGTAAACCGTAAACATATAATTTTTACAAATTGTTTAGTTATTTAGTTGCAGTGAATTTTTTATTACGCAAAAAAGGACAAAATGCAAACATAGGTAGGCACTTTAAGGTATTATGTTAGATTCTCACTCCTTTATTGTCAGTCATCCATCTTTGCAAATGAGTTTGTCAGGAGGTTGATAGATATTATATAAACAACTATAGGTAATTACATACCTAGTTAGTTACTTTAACTATATAGTTGCTTACTTACTTATTGTGGAAATTTTGTCTACTTAAAACTACACACAGTAAACTAAACTATATATGAATTTTTGTACACACATAAATATGGACTATGAGGCAAACATATATATTCCTTAACGTAAATAAATATGCTCACAATTAACTTTATGTACATATATTGTATGCTTAAAGATACTAGACAGTACATAAAGTACAGTCAGTCATGCTGAACTCTTGTCTTGGATATGACGATGGCAAGGGAAGAGAAAAAGATCCCCATAAAATGTTTTGACATTGTACTCAAAGCGCTTTCTGTTACCATTATTTATTTCGTCGTAAAATATGTTTCTTTAGAAAAGTTTCCGATATTATACGTAATACTTGCTCGGCCTATATAACTTAAGGTACAACTGAAGACTTTAATAACATAAACCTCCAAAGAAACCTAAACA
>JAQFYC010004146.1:0-18160 GCA_034694165.1 Tomocerus mixtus | reverse complement strand
GTTTAACCTCTAGACTAAAGATGATTTAAATAACTTTGTTGTAAAATCCTATTAGGTAAATCAACTTTACTTTCTCAAAGTGTTAGAGAATTCTATTACCTATCAACTTTCGTTTTCTATCTTTATTAGTGTAACATTTTTATGTCTATGCTTTCACCATTTTTATAAGATAACAAAATGGAAGCTATTATTCTAGGATATTATCTAAAGCAAAGAAAAATGTCATCGTCCCTTTATTATAATCCCCTTTGATCTTCTCTCTCATAAAAATAAAAAGTAATCTACTCATCTCACAGTTTCGAAATCCAATACGAAAATAACTAATAATAACTCTTGTGGTCTTGTAAAGAGCATGATTATAACTACCCACTACTGTATTAAATTGTATTTATACTTTATATAATAGCAACTAGCAACTTTATTTGATAGCATAGCAAATGATGTAATTTAAATACAAGTAGAAGCAGAATAGCAACAACAATCAGCTAGAGGAGTAGCTGGAGGAGTACTTGACAGTGTAACCTCAAACGAACGAACTACGTCAATGCCACAAGTTGTAAACAACTTAAATTAGTTCCATTACATTAAACAGATTAATGTCGAATACGATTTATATTAATCTGCTCCTACTCCTACATACAGTTACTAGTTACAGTACACACTCTCAAACCCAAACCCACATGGCTATGTACAATATATGTAGTAGTTAGTACGTAAGTACTTAATAAATATGACACAAATGTATTGAAAGCTAAATACAATATTTATATGCAAGTATCACAATACAATACAATGTTTGCTGTAATCACAATAATAGCGGTGCATTATGGAATCTTAATTGAACTAACCTAACTAACACCAATCGAGTGCATGACTAGGCTATGGCCAGGCCATAGGCTACGTGCACAACTCAATCACTGAACCGTTTAATTTAATCAGACAAAAGCTGTTGATTGATATAGATACATAAATACTAAACATTACTATTAACATCATCACTATGTATACCTAAATCAACATTACAGATTTTCATATTTATTCATAAATTCTTATGAGCATTTGCTTTTATTATGTATTGGTATTGTATTGCTTTGTTCCGCATCATAAACCCTAGCTATAATTAACATACATTAGAATTTTGTCCTATATAGATGTAAAATGCAAATAATACCAATATCAATATCAGAAAGAACGCTAATGCTGTTATTGCAATTAAATTAATAAGCAAAACAATAAGTTTAACTTAACATAGCTATTACAGCGAATGCCACATTATGCATTTACGTATCAGCATCAGCCAAAGTCGACATAGATAATAGATGTTCTCATATTCCCTATTAATATAATTATTTTATCGAAAAACATAATATAACGAATGACGCAAATTCCCATGGAATGGAACAATAAATTCCCTTTCATCACAACAATAAAGATAGGATGTAGGCATGGGCTTACATTTTTTACTAATTGTTTTGCTTTGTTGTTAATCATTATTTCCCTATCAAAAAACATACTTATACTGACATACTGATTAAACTTAGCCCTGATAAAGCCATATTCCGCGAATTGGCGATCGTGAAATCTCATTCGGCATTAATACATATACCGATGGCGTCATAAATTATATACTGTAACTCGTATTTTTAGATTTTCAGACACGGATCAGACAATAATCTGTTTTAGCTCACTACACAGGTAAATAGGTACACTAGATAATAAATTAGCAACTGATAGAAGCCTTAGAGTTTGAAGAGCCACAATTTTTTTACTATTTTCAGACTAGACTTAAAAAAAACATAAACTTTATAAACAACTATTCACTAACCAAACCAGGCCAGTGTTACTGTGTTATCTCAATATGTATGCGCTTAACATAGGTTATACACACACAACTAAATCCCTAACAAGTGTTACACGGTATAATATAATGCTAATAATATGTACAGTTTGTATTAACACGATAATGTAAAATTTAACTATCAATCAAAACAGGATAAAGCCAGAAAACAAACATTTTGTAGAAAAATAATCCAGTTCTTGCATTCCCTGTCATCATCTCTATTTATCGTTATTATCGCTAATAATCCATACCCGCCTACCACGTTTTAGAATGACCTACCGCATAATGTAAGTCAAAAACAGAATTCTCTATAATGTCGGTCGATACACTTAAGTAGTACAGAATTTCATTACTTAAATTTTATAATATAGTTTGGTCTGCCTATGCCTATGTTCCTGTCCTCTGTGTAAAGTGTAAACGATAAACAGTTTTGTACAGACTGTTAAAACAACCAAACCTACTTAAAGTAATTGGAAACCGAACAATAAGCAGATTGAACAGAAACAAAGCCACATTGAGCTGGAATGGAAGTGTACTCAATGAAATAAACATAATAATGTGCACTATGGCACACACAGTCTTAACACAACAATGTCACATCATTAAACGGAACATTTGGGTTTACAATTAGATGTAAATATATGCACCATTTGCTATTACTACTACTACATTACATTACATAATAGTGAAGCTTGACTTGAGTTGACTACCTAAAAGCCCAAATTATTCAAGTTAAGAACGCGATAAAAATTTATACAATACCACAATATCCAGTTTAAAACCAGTGTAAACAAATTATCAGCAGCCACTGCCACTGCACTGCAAATACCAGTAATACTAATCTAATACCATTCTAACAACAATTTCGTCGTAAGCATATTATTATGGGGAAAGTTGTTTACTAGAACTAGAAAATAAACCATATAGGCCACACCAGACTCTGCACTTATACTTATTAAGGCTATCCAGAAGAATTAGAAATACATTACAATATAAATATTTTGTGTAATGGATCATTAGTAAAGTACCTAAATAATTGTATTCAATATTATTGCTTGTTCCGCTTCGTCTTATTCGTGTTCAATACTATGTCGATAATGATTATGTTATTAGGTAATTCCCGGAATATTCTTTGGATAAACAAAGTGCTATTGTCATCCTAAGGATTTTGACGCTAACGTTGAGTTGGCTTCTATAGGCTTATCTAAAGCATGTCTAAATATATAATTGTGTACTAGTGTATCCATTATCTATTTACAATTACTGACAATGTGGACAAATTGAATGATCCATTAAATGCTTTCCTCGTGTACAACACAACACACACGTTTGAGTACGTATCACAAAATGTTCTGCCGAAAATGTAAATGGGTAATTTCTAACACTAATTACAATCCTAATTGCAATAAATATCATCCTTTAGGGACTAGTACTAATTACAGGTAAGTAATCAAGCCAAACAAGGGGTAACGTGGTAAATATGTACTAAACACATTTACTTAGTTTACCTGCATGATAACGATACAAAGTATCTTTTCCTTTTCCAATAACCGTGCATAAGTGCATACATAATTAAGTTGTTTACGATTTGTTAGATACTATTTATCATAATTTCATAAGCAGTAAACAAAACAAAATATTTAGAGGCCCAAAGTTCAAAGATATACGTTATTTTCCTTCCCATCCATATTCATCCATCTGCTACCTATTTTGAAACTCTTGCGATATCGATTAATGCCTTCTTCTTACGCTGTTTTGCTTGCCTATCGTATAATTCCTACATTCTAATCAATTCCCAAGTACATTTTGTTTTGTTTTCACTGATATGATGGACAGTAGAGGAACACGGTCAAGTCAAGACATACAAACACTAAATACAAAACAACTTGCAATGCAATAGGAGGAGCTTTACAGTTTCTACAAACAATAATAAGAAAAACAACATTCATCCACATAAGATTACCTTACATTGTTAGCAGTTCAATCATGACCAAGACCAACGCATGCACTTCACTCACTTACCTACTGCATTACATTATTATGATACATAGATACATGATACATAGGTAGCCAAGTAAGAATGTCTAAGAATCATAGTCATGGCAAGCAGGGAGTATAAAGAAAGCTTTTATCTATTTAAAAGCCTTTCTATACATGAACATAGCATAGCACATCACATAGAATAGTTACGAGAGTGATATGCCTATGTGGTTGTGGTTACTTAGGCAGGTTGTGTTGTTTTGTTATGTTATTGCCACGTTATGTTACTTTCTGTATCTTAAGTAGTGATGATGACTTGATGTGATGTGAATGCGATGACTTGAAAGGAATCTAATCGTAAGGTAAGTAGAATGCAGCAAAAAGAATATCGAATTTCTTTGATTAGAGGTAGATTTTGTACAGCTGTACATTATTTATCGATAAGTAAGGAACAGAGGTTCAGCGCAGTTCATGTCAGTACAAATACAAAACAACAACACCAACACTGTTCCAAAAAATCCATAGAAAACAACGCAACGCAATATACACGTGATATTGATATTCTATGTAATTATTATTACATCTTGCATCATCTCACCTTAACAATTCTGCCTGGCCTACCTAAGTATTTAATGTATAATATTCAATATCTTTTATAACAAACAACAAACCTCATTAAATTACTTACCATGACAGTACAAGTAACGTGCATTAGTACATATAAATACAATGCAGTGCACAAAAGTGTCTTATTCTTTTCTATGCAAGTAAATAAGCAAGAGCAAAGAACAAAAGCGATGAATGCTTATTTAAGAACTTTCCTGTTTTCTTCTTGCTCGATTGTAAGTAGGACACAAACATTTAGGTATACTAAGTATACAACAAACTGACATTGTAAACATAATAATATGAAAATAGAATACCACAAAACACTACACAACCAAGAAACATAGTCCTATAGCATACATAGATAGAATAACCTATAACCTAATCATTTACAATTGAAATTGCATACATTCATATTCCATTAAACTTAAACTGCAGGCTGCAGATATCATTCGTTTCGTTTGTGATCGTGAGTATAAATAATATTCAACTTTAACTGACTGCAAGGACCTAAAAATAACATCATCTCTATTCACTATAATATAATCACAATCACTTACAATACAAACAATACCAACTAAGTAACACAAGATCATTATGCGAATCTTATATATAGACTTTGCCAGTTTGCACTTTACAAAGTTAAACTTTAACTTTGTAATTCTAATGGGGATCAGAGACGACATCACAATATATTAGTAACATCTTTTGTAGGATACGACTCATTGCGTTAAAACTTAAGAAATACAAATATAAGGCAAAGCAATTAAACTCTAATCTAATAATCAGATTAGTATATACAGTATACTACAGGATCTAATCTAATCTACATATAAACCAAATTATACACATTATTATTATAAGCAGGTGCCTACAGACTTTAAACAATACTAATAGAAAGTGCCTACACAAAAACACTAATAATATCCACATAACCAAACCGCCTACTTACTTAACTAACTACAAACTTGTCTACAAACAAAATAATTGCAATACAAATATTTATCACACAGCTACATACAAACCATCTTCATCTGATTTCTACCGAAGGAGTCAAAGAGTCAAGTCAAGTTAAATATCTTCACTTAAGTTTACTAACACTAAGAGATACAGAATTTACTTCACTAATCATTATCAGATAACATAACAGGACCAATTGCCAAATCAGTTTGAGTTCTCGGCTCTTCCCTTGTTTGCCATGCCATTATTGCCATTCCTTGCCACAGAGAAGGCAAGGAAGCCAACCCACTCAGAAATAAAGCCCACGGAACTTAGTCAGAGCGGCAGAGCAGAGAGCTCTCTTAATGTCTCTCCATGTTGGAATCTCTCGCCTACTTCTTTTCTCCTTCACTTTAAATGACAGACTTGTCTAGCTACAGTCACGTTAAGTCAAACTTCTAGTCTCATTTTCCTAATTTCCCATTCCTATCTACGTACAAGCTAAACATGAGCATTTTTTAAAATTAAATCCTCCTCTAACTACTTACTTGTAATCTTAAGTAATAAAGAAATACCTACCTCTACACTTATTATGTAAGCCTCTACTAAAAAGTACAAAGTACGTAGTTGCTTGTTCGGTTGAAGTTACAGTCCAATTTATCTAATGCAGATTATGTAATTACATGAACATGGTTATAAAGAAATGTCGAAACAAAGCTTCATTCCCTAAATTCTGGAGTATTTCCATTCCATAAAAAGCTTCCTTGGCCATTTTTTTTGTACCATGTTTAATATTGAATATCATCTCCCTTCTTTTGATAATACTCCAATAAAATCCTTGTTTCGCAACAGCCAACGACATTATCTGTTCCTGCTGTACTGTTTTTAATAACGTGATGTCACATAAAATTGTACTGTCAAATACAGAACACATATCCGAAAGCAGAAACTATGCATAGTTTCATTATACATGTATATAGTCATTCTGTCAAAATATCGAATCATTGCCCTTCTGCTGCAAAGTCCTTAGCCTATCGTTAACCTCCCTATACTTATGACATGAAATAATTAGGACTAGGATAGGATACTAATCAGTGCTTATTTTTATCCGAATACTCCAATGCAATTCACATGACGGTATGACCCCCTACACTTGTTTACAGTTTAACTTCACATCAACTATTTAACTTTCCATTATTATTGCGATCTGCAATCCAAATCTAGTTCAGTTCAATTCAAATACTATTACAAACAAACTTAAGACTTAGGTAGTATGTCCTGATATCAGTAGATATGCAAATAACATAAGCACACAGTTCTATTGGGAAAAACTGCAGCTCTAAATCTATGTAGTCCAATCCAATAGTACACTTACACAAAATGAGATCTCCAACACCACTCCGCCAAATAGGCTAAACTATAGTGTAAGTATATATCAGACCACAAAAACATTTGATATTGCCAACAAAGTGGTAAATGAAGCCAAGTTAGTCAAGTCAAGTCAGTCAGAAGCATAGAAAGTGTACCGAACCGAAGGGGAAAGATAATTCTGGCAAATATTGCTCTATGCATGTGCAGAATGCAGCATTGATGTTGATGTTGTCTTGTGCCATGCTTAGAGTTTATATTTCTTCGGGTTCTCAGTTGAAATGCTCAGAGTGCTCGATTCACTACAGTATTCTATTGATTAGCTATCCGTCTCTTTGCCATACCATGCCAGTTGTCAACAACACTACCTAACTTGTTTTTGTTTGTTTCATTCCATTTAATACGAAATTATACGCTATAAGGTGATGGTGGCTTGAGTTGACTTTAGTTAGAAAGAGAGCTCATGATCAGTGGCATGGCATGGCACACAAACATTCTAATCCAATCGTCTCAAGCCAAACAGGCACAAAACACCACAGTTGTTTACCATCTTCTTTTCCCTTCTACCTTCTAGTTAGTTGTTAGTTCCCCTAATGTTTGTGTGAATGTGAATACGAACAGTTTGCAAGTATTTAAGCCCACAATTCACAATCAGGCACACTGATTGTGATAGAATCTTTCAAAACTCTAGCATCAGTTTGGCACACGAGGAAAACAACAATATTTTTCTGACGAAAATGCGACGAAAATACTTTATATTATATAACATTCATATGATTAACTATCTGGGTTCCGTATCACTTTCATTGTGTAAAGTTTTGACGTGTTTACCGTAAACACAATCCATCAGCTAAAAGTAGTTGTGGAAAATACTTCTTCATAATAATAATTGAGGAAACAGAAAACAGCCTAAAAACTACGTATTTAGTACTTTATCTGTATATCCATGTTAAGTAAAGTTTGGCTTATCGTATAAGTTACGGTTTACGCTGAATTCATATAATTTTGTTTTAATTAATTATAGATTGCATATTTTCATTTCGTTTTCGTTCTAAACGCAAAATAAAGTCAACAGAACACTTCAATGTAATAATACACATCCGAACACATCGCCTTTAATTTTTTATGTATATCAGTTTATCACGACAGATCTTCAAAGGTTTTGCATCACTGGTATCTGATCTATCTACACACAAACCTAAATTGGCCTAACCTAACCTTCGTATTCGTAGCAGAAATAAACCTCATGCTGCTTTTGTGTATCCGTCATACCAATCATATACCAATATTTACTTTGACTTCCTTTCTACATTGAACATAATATTCTCACATAATAGGTTGCGTAGGTTTAACCATTCCAATTCAACCTACGTACTTTGTACTGTGTACCTCCTCAATCTCAATCTTCCTATCTATCTGTATATAAGTAGTATCCTCATAATAACTAACGAGCATACCTGTGTAACAGTTTAGTATTTATGACTACGACCTAAATACAATAAAACAAAAACTATTGGTATTACGTAAGCAAGTAATAAATTGAAAGTAGTATAATATGTAGGGTTTGATATTCCAACACTAACAATAAGTCATACAAATACAAACAGACTTTCATTTCATCTTATATTTGTACTAAGAAATCTATATTGTTTAATTTATTTCAATTTCAATCCGTATTCCACTATCTTGGCCAATAAAAGCTGTGAAGGTAGATTCATGTCGTACTATACTAATATATACAAATACTTACGTACAGTTACACAAGTCCAAAATGAAAATATAAATGAGCTGTACGCAATAGAAGAAGTAAGAATACGGAGGGAATACACTGTGAATAAAAGGTGAAATATCCACAGGATCAAACAATGCAATAAAACTTACAGATGTCCTTACAATACAAAAAAATTTACTCCAGTTGACAATGACAATCAATCTGTGAGTATAATCTATGGCACAACAGATGCACTTATATAATATAGACTTGTAGGTCATACCAATACCAAACCAAACCGTGAACCAAACCATACATAAGATAACTTAAGAATTGCCATCACCATTCACCATCACCTGAAGACCAAATTGGGTAAAATAAAACCAAGATCTAAAGAAAAGAAGAAGGGGACCATTTCCTCCTGTTTAGTTCGAAGTTCGAATCTATCTTCCCCTCTTTATCTTCGTAGCTGTTCCATTTTACCCTTCTTTTGTTATTCACTTACAAAAGCAAACGAAACTACTTATATCCCAAAACAAATAATATACCTGCAGTTATATAATGCACAAATAATGTTTTATAATACATAAATTACATAAGATCTTTGTAACTTCAATGATTCAATAATAATATTCCCTTCCCGTTGTATAACATAAATTGCCTGCAACAGTACAGTCTACAGTAGGTAGCAACAGTAAGAAGGTACGAAGACTAGCGGTAGGTTGTAGGTTCTTTTGGACTAGAGTTACAAAACTTTCGTAGTTACTGAAGGGAGAAACCTAAAAGTAAAGCTGCACTTTGCCAAAGAGATATATAATAAGATAGATGTATTTTTAAAAGGAAAAAATCCCAACCGAGCTCAGGTCAGGATCGAGGATCAATTTCTCATACGTAAGAAATAATAGGGCAGCTATCTGTATCAACCTTAACTTAACTCCATACCAACTACACGCTATCGCTATGTATGAAATTAAATACAAAAAATAGAGCAGGAGCAGAGCACAAGCCCAAGACAAGAGAAAATGGAACGAGGGAAAGAAAGCCATAAGGCAAGCAAGACAAGGTGAAATAAATTAAGGCAACCAAAGCAATCCTACATGCACCACTAAACTTACTTAGGAAAAGGAAAGACCCTTGGCCTTTTCTTTTAACTCCGTTGCCTTGCTTTGGCTTTGATTTGTCATTTGCTTCGTTTCAGCTTGCCTTTTCATTCTATTTCCCTGCTAATACTTAGTTACATACTAGGTACCATCATCATTATCCTCAGTTTATGCTAAGGTAAGTATTTTTTCATAAAGATACTCACACATACCTTCTTAAGTGCTAGGGATAGTGCTTAGATAGTAACTGATATAGTAAATGATATAATCTACTTACCTATACACTTAATCCTGACTGATCTATATCTGTACAATATATATGCGCTCACAGTTAGTCAATAATAAAATAAATAAAGATCGAAGCTGAACATTCCTCGTTGCATTATCTAATCAGCTCACTTCTATATAATTTAGCGAGTTGACGGTTTGTTAAGCACTTATTTTCTATTATTAAACGTGTGTGTGTATAGTAAACCATTCACTTTGCTCACATCACAGTCATCACACACTATAGTGTATATATTTCTAGTGTTATGCTCCTGGATTTTCCCATTGCTACTCTTTGATCCATTTTAATCCGTGTAAAATAGAAAATAGGAAATTTCCCATATGGATGCTTGAAATGAGGCTAGCAATCTGCATGGGGACGTCTCCCTCTTACTTTGTGTAAACTTGGGCTTACGCTTGAGCTTCATAAGTAGGTAAGTTAAAAGGAGTTAAAGGTACCTCTTCTTCACGACACTAACATGTATGTAACACCTTTGTACGCTATGTACAATGTGCGCATTGCTTTTATTTACAAAAAAATATATGTAAAGTGATTAAAGGTACGTACCTGAATTAAATTACATTTAAGTAGTTGACTGAATACTGAATGCTCTAAGGCAAAGCTTAAGCTAACTAACGTTGTTACATTTTTTCTTCTCAATTGTATAATAACCTATAATTACAATTTTTCTATTCACATCCCAGATACCATTACACCTCTGTACAATAAAGGTAAAGTACATGCTTCTGTTCAACTATACATAGTTGTACTAAATGTACTTGCTACATTATAGTACATTGCATTGAAATCAAATCTTTTTTTGCGATGTTTTCGATGTACTTAAGTAAATCATAGTTATAATACCTACAAGGGAAACGATGTTTAGTGTTTACAATAATAATAATCTGGATAATTCCCTTAAGATTGTTATGGCACACACAGTAACTATTTAAATCTGATATTGTTTTAAAACATTAAACAATTGCTGCGCTGCACTACGTCTTCATTTTTGCAAATTGGGATTCCCAGACGAAATTCCCTTTGTAGGAAAGATAAATTATACACTTGACTGTGCCATTCTGCTGCATTTTAGCTGTGTATTATTTATGTAATCAAATCAAGTACTATAAATGGATAGCGCATTTAATAATACTCATTTAAAATGAGATCTATGTAATTTTTCCTTTTCTTTGCTTATGCAACACAACACAACATGACACAAACAATGCATGAAAAGTATGAATATTTACTACATGGGAATATAATAACATGTCCCGTAAGTAACAACGTCAATATCCATCATCACGTAAAAGTTAGCAATTCGAAATCGATTGTGTACTATTAGTACAGTGCCACATAAATATCTGATATAAGGCCATGACAGTTGTAAAATTGCAATTGCAATCATATTGCAGCTTAAAATTTCAGCACAAATACCACATTTACCCAACACGTTATTAATATACATAAACTTGAAAAACGAATGTTGAATATATATATGTATATATCTCACTATATCTCTAATTAAACAAACTGTTGGCAATGAGCATAACGAAAGTGCACTTAAAGGCTTCAAGCATTATGATTATTAAATAGAATAACAATCAGATGCGATGTAAAAAGAATGTTTTGTTTTCGTCGAAAGTGACACTCATAAAAACGTCTTGTACAAGTACACGGTGGCATTGCGTGTGCCATTGCATTGGCTAAGCAAGTCGAAAGATCATTCATTCATATCCACCTCAATAACAATAAGATGATGATACTTTTAAATTAACTAACTATACTTCCACCAACATAACACCAACAATCGAGCTATATAGGATATAATGGAACATTCTACAAGGTAAGACGGTAAGATACACACTCATATTATACGAACGTACTATACTAGTAAGTTTAATAATATTATTATTCTTTTCCTGCTTCTCACAAGAAATAATAGAACAATGCATGAAGTATTATAGTATATTATATTTAGATAGCATATTACTTATACTTACATGTATATCCTATCGGTAGTGATACGCCTAACTTCATAAAAAGTAGAAATGCTCCTTCGTATCCTTGTACTATACCTCCATACTCCATTCATGAACTAAAACTTCATTATAGAAATCCCATTTACGTATTTAGTACTAATAAACTACCTAACTTATTTGTTAACCTATATACCATACCATATGGAGTGCGTATGCCTACAAAAAGCTATTAGCTAAACTGTTTGAAGTTACCAAATACAATTACAATGATAATACCTAAAACAATAATCTTTTATTGCCTAATTCACTAACACAGCCAGACAGCTAAAACAATATTTGTTTGATGTGGCGTGAGTTAACTTATTAGCAATTGTAGTTTTTGTATTATGTATTATGTGTATCATGTACTTTTTACGAATCAAATAACTATAACCCTATTCTTTCGCATGACACAAGCAATAATAAAATGCAAAGTAAACAAGTCAGCGATATCAAGAGAAGAGATGATTCGCGAATTGTGATTGGTGCTTGCACTACAAAAACAAAATTATATTCTGTGTAGCTACCTCAACATCATTCCCAGATTCCCTCTCACTTTCCTGCAAATGATGATTAGAAGAAATTTGTAGCAGAACCTGCATACATTTGTACACCTTTATACAAAAGTGGTTTATAAATAAGTGTTAAAAGTTTAATGCATGCCTTAAGAAACTTATGCTGACTAAATGACCATTTAATTTGTACAAATATTATCATACTTTTCTAACACAACAATTTCAGATTCATTTCCAGTAGTTTTAATTTTGTGTTAGATATTTGGAGCGACTGAAGCAACTTAAGTATAATGATTACCGTTAATTCACTAAAAAAAACTTTCCTCATAAGGGGACTACCTCTCGCCCCCATAAATAAAATAAACAATGCATTATCTCACTTAGACATCATCTTCTCACTCACACCACATCTTCGTGTAGTGATTACATTCTAATCATCATGTAATCATATCACGACCCAATCACCTTACTTGCTCCGTTAAGTATAACTACCTTTTCTAACAAGTAATGAAAACCAAAAAACAATGCTGCCCAACATCAGCAGGGACATAAATCCCGATCCCACTGTTAAAATCTTATAAAAATTTTAAATGGCACATGGAAACACACTTCAAGAGCATGGGCAAACAGTGCAAAGCAAAGTGCAATATGTTAAATAAATAGGTATATGGCACACAGAACAGTTGTTGGCTACGTGATCCCGTGCAATACGATGCAACATCAAGTGAAATCAAGTCAAGTCAACTCAAGGCATGCTCCGTAAGAATAAAGTCTTTACTTATTATGAGTACGACATGATTGCAAGTGAAGATATAAAATATAAATACCTAACATGACGATATTGGCATAATATTGGCATATCTTCTTTTCTTACAAGATGCTAGATAGAAATCTTAGCATTGAAACACCACAGCACATCTTTGCTTGCATGCTGCTCATCCTTTAATATATTCATGGCGTCTTCATGTTTGCTCATATCTGTTTATCTGCATACTGCATACAATGCATACGTGAGGAGATACATACAATTACAACATCATACGTTAACTTAGCAGTTTCCTTCTTAATACTGAAATGGCTAACTATTTAACTACATAATAATACCCGTCCTTTTCTGCAATGCTATATAGTTTGTGTAGTGCATCGTGTTTACCATAATTTACCTGTTTACGCATTAAACTAACTTACTGGAACAAATCATGCTAAAATATTATATACAGATAGTATAGGTACTTAAACTTAATATTGCTTGAGGCAATAAGAATATCAATCGCTTAGCTAGTAGAATTATAATTGTGTTAGAAGTTAACTAGAATTTCTAAGGTATGTATGTTGCTGTACTGTATAATGCAGAATGTAGGTATGCTTTGCTCTCACAATTATTAGGCACTATTAGAAATAAACAGCACTGTTTTGTTTTCCTCTGCACACATTCCGCAGAGCAGTTACACTAGTAAATAAATGCTAAAAGGTAAGGTAAAAGGCACAAACATTCATGTTCTCATCATCACTACAGTGGAAATACTATTTAGTAGTCATCCCATGAACTTCACATGATATTAAGAAGAAAAAGTCGCATACGCGTAGATTCCTTTACTAAACCAAGGCATGTTAGATGTTACTACATGCATGCATCTAGTAAATGTTGTTTTGTTGTTCTTACATCTTACGTTAGTTTAGTTACATTACACATTACACACAAACAACCAAACCAAACCATCTAGCTCTAAGCTTTTCTCCTCTGGGCATTTTTGTTTACTCTTTTCTCTGTTCACTTAAATTTCAAGTTTTGACCTTTGTTGACTTGTGTTGGCTTAACGCAACGTAGTGTAGACACGGCTCTCTTCTATACTCTACAATGTACTCACTAACTCACTGGAAGTGAATGTGAATCCTGATTTCGCTTACTTAAGCTAAGAATCATCAGCGAATGCAGATATAAGGAGATAAGTGCAGATTCAACTTCCATGGAACTAAAACTCAACTCAACACAACACAAGAAATTCCTAGCCGTTGGCCGACCAACAGTCAAGTCATACATGACCACCGACTGCAATTCCTATCCAACTACTTACGTACCTACTGACACATGCAGTAAACCAAACCAAGCCAAAACCTGCCCATACATACACCAATATATCAAATCCATTCAGAATGAATTAACTATTACTTTGTACTGTTTCCTTTATCATGCATTATGCGTACGTATGTAAAAAATTATACGAAATGTTGCATAGCAAAGGAAATTAGTAATCATCTTACACTTATCATCATGCACTCTGCTGATGATATTAATAATAAATGTGGTATGGTATGCTAAATGCAAATTGTAAAGCATATCTGTAAATATTGAGAATCTTGTTTTCGAAAAGTCTCTGTAATGTACTGTAGGAAACAATATACGTAGGAAATTAAGCATTTTATTTACTAATTGTAAGTAGAAGAATGAATATTTATATACACATACATAGTATACTACATAAAAGGACTTTTGTAAGTATATAGGGTTTATTATGTAATTGGTACATTATTATCTTATCTTAATAATGAAAGAAACCTATCTATGTATAAGTGGAGCGAGAGTAAACAACCACGGACGGATTTGAAAATATTTGTCATCTGCAGAACAGGAGATCATTTTATGAATCATTCTCATACTAAGAAATGATATCCATGTTTTTCCAATTCATATCCACACCATCAAGCAATCCAATGCTCGTAACATAAAAACAAGTTAGCTTTAGCTACAATTTCGTATTGAGTCACCTTGTTGTTTGTATTTGTCTTATAAACTTATGTTTTTGATCTCATTGATCCATATTGTGTGGCATGCTCTTGATGACTATGGTGACTAAATATCTGTAATCCGTAGCAAAACAAAGTTTCCACTTTTACTTGTGCCTTCAACCGTTCAGCTTAGCTTTACTACTATTACTAACCTGCCTCGTGCCGTTCCTTACCTTAAGTCTCTATATATCTGTAGTTCACTAATAGATTATTACTTCCGTATCACACTCCACTTCCACATCCTCTGATTTAAGCCGTATGTAGGTTCAGATTAAAATGCATTCTACATAAGAGTTCAAATATATCGATTGAAATTCAGAGATTTCATTGCTATGGATGACCTTTTTTGAATAGAATGCGTGTAGTCGAGTAATTGTATGTATGTGAGTGACGTTAAGTATGTAGATTATTATGTCTACTACTACATATTCTAACTAACTAACTAAAAATTAGTGTACTAGTACATAGGTATGTCCATGTTCACATGCAGTTCTCTAGATTGTAGATATGTAATAACGCTGTAGCAAGAAAAACGTATAATAAATAGCATTACACTTGATATCAGCGTACAATAACAAAAATTCGCATTTGTTTAGACAAAGGTTAAGTTAACTAGTAGACATTAGTAATAGTAGCAGACATAGACAGCTAATTGATTTGACCAGTCAAGTCTAACTACAAATATTATAGCACATCTTTCATACTTATTTGTAATTGCAGACTTGTAACTTACGTTAACGTTGAACTTAAAGGTAAATATGCAATGCGATAATGCCATGCTAATTAGCTACTGATTGAGAGACACGTCCATAAGGTAGGAAAATCCACATAATTATACATATAATCATTTAGAAATACCAAGAATACTACCTAGTGGACATTTCCATCTTTTAAGCACTACTATTTACCAGTAATTACGATAAACTAGCAATTATCATATATCCCGCATACTAGGTGTGGATATAACTAGATTACTTTAAGGCAAGATTTTGAAGAATTTTAGGTTTGCATAAATAGCTGCCTTCTGCATAATACAAATCAGAAAATGTGGCTACCAGTGGAGATAATCAATACGTAAACTGGTAAAACCTATTTACTGCTTCTCCGTATGTAGGAAAAAATTTCATTGAGAGATCGAGAAGATAGTATAATGCAAATGCAACCTAAGTCTAAGCTGAACTGAAGCTGAATGAATTCAAATGAATGAATACTTCATTTTAACAACCGAAGAAACTCAATGACCATAAAGCATTGTTAACGTGAACCTGAACCACGATGATAATAAATAATTCTTTGCTTGTAGACTCGAACTCGAATGTTTTACCTAAATGCGTAAACAATTATGCACAATTGTTATTAGAAGAAAGAACAATGTCCCCTGTCCAGGCCAGTGTCAGTGTCCCCTCTATATAGTGCGTAGATATACTTAATAGACATTTATATACTTATAAGTTATAAGGCATTTCCTGCCAAACTGTCAAGTATTATTACTTGTTTACTTAAAAACTTCTACATATAATACATACGTATGTAGCAGACAGACATACAGGAAAGCTAATAAAGTCAGTGAAGTAAATAGTATGTAAATATAGATGTAGTACGATTATGCGTGTCCGTACCTTCACCCGGCACCCGTAAGTTTACTACTAATTTATATTTTATTTGACTACTATGCATAACACTATTATTTGAATGATAACCTTTCGGAAAAATGCATAAAAGTTCAATAGCACTAACAGCCACTTCTTTCCTTTTATGAAAATGAATGACTGCAAAAAGGTTTCTACCTTTACCTACTATACTAAATAAATACCAAAATGTACTGTTACATGTTTTACAAAATAGTATGAATGAGCTGTACATGGATCCTAAAGTCATGTCTTTATCTATGTCTACAGATAGGGTAGGACGGGTAGTCCTGCCTGGCCTGGCTAAGATATAAGTAAGAAGGCAGACAGTAGTTGATTAGATTGGTCAGTCAGGTCATTTACTACTTACTAGTGTTCAATGTACTTTCCAAGGACTCTTGCCCGTGAAAACAAATTCTTGCATGTTTGTTAAATTAAGTAAATCTTCCCTGGAAACTAGGTTGGACTAGACTTAAGTTTACATGAATACGATGCGATGACTAATCATACAACAATCAGAGTTTCCAATGCGAAGAAAGAGAGAGAAGGCAATAAGAAATGCAATGCAGTTCGTCATAGAGAACGAAAATATGGGACGTAATATAATTTCGAGGAATGCAGCAAATACTTGCGAGAGGTAAGGCCAAAGCTACCTTCTTAAGTAAAATTGTTAGGTTAGTTAGGTGTACTGTTGTTGATTTGATTGCGGTTCGCTTTGGCTTCAGTTTGAGCTACAAAAATATGGGGACGCGGACGGTGACTTTCTGTTCCTTTCGTGGAATTTTAAGGAACAGAAAGAGAACAACAAAACGAACAAGCAAATGCCTTCTTTGCCAGTTAGATATACATATAGACATAGACACCTCCTTTATAGTACATAATGGAGTAGCTATAAACTACATAAATAATGTATTTGTAGTAAACACAGGTATGCAAGGCAAGTACCTACACACTGTGCAAGCTTATAAGCAACTGTACAGGATAATGTATTATGTATATGTAGGATACGTAATATTTTTCTTGAAAAGAGCCATTATTGCATTCTTCGTACACACAAATGGCAAAATAGTTCCACACAACCATAAGCCAAGCCAAACCAACAGTATTCAAAAAGAAGGTAACTACAGTAGAGTAGTAGAGTACAGTTGAGTTCGTTTGAGTTTATCGAGGAACAGAAAGGACTTAATAGCCGAATACAGCATATAATATGAGTTTGGGTTCCTTGCGTTGGAAATTGAATACCGAGAAATGTTAATGCATAAAACATTCCTTGTAGGCAAGCAAGCTTGTCTATACAAAACCATCATACGCATACAGTATATACACAACAGTTCTACTTCTACTTAATGAAAATATAAACTTGGATGCGAATGCGTTTAATGTACACAGTTATATAT
>JAQFYC010004145.1:0-18165 GCA_034694165.1 Tomocerus mixtus | reverse complement strand
CGGACGCACGGACGCACGGACGGACAGACATTGCGATTACATAAGCCAGCCTCGCACACTCGGGCGGGCTAAAAAGTCAGAATATATTATTTAATAATGTACGCTAAGTAGGCTAGCCAAAAGTAAGTGAATTTTGAGTGAATTGGAAACATTTACATAAAAGTCAGTACATATGTGGGATGTCTCCTGATAATATTGGTAGCTACATACTTTACCATTTGGTAGCTTTATCTGCTTCAATTTCGTGATTACATACATATAATGTGTACTACAAGGTACAGATGCATGTATTTGAAGGTACTTGGATAGTATGCACTCCTTAATCTTCAGTTAGGTCTGTACTAATGTATTATTAGACATTTGTGATCATTCAATGGCCTTGCATACTCAAACCCCTTTTGCAAACAAACATATCTTCTCGTTAACCTACTCGTAGGAACATTTATACCTTTCCCTTAGTGAAATAATGGAATGCAATTCAAAGAAAATAGAACGATTGAGGTTGAATTGAGAATGTCCATTCCATTTTCGATTTCACTTGAATTAAATATATTATGGGTATACAACACGTTTGCCTTTATCAATCCGAGACTACTGTATATCTGCACTGTACCTTATCTGCCTATGCAATATCTATCAGTAGATATACTTATATCTTTCATTTCACATACCTAGGTAGATGTACTATGTATACGTATGTCCGTGAAATAGTTCTTGAGAAAGATGGGTTCCTTCCTTTCGATTTGTATTCGTGTGTATTCAGACATTCACTACACTTAAGAGCATCTCTTCTACTATAAGGTAGGGTATATTGAAAAGAGAGGACATTATTCCATAGCCGGACTCTCCAGAACTGAACTGGTCTGGGTAATAGATTAAAAGGCTAGGAATGGCCATTGGTAATCGTGCGTGAGAAATTGGGTTGAGAGAACGTACAATAAGAGGAAGACGAGCGATGAAGAGACAGGTTCTGCATCTCAAGTGGTTAGCTAGTCCGGCTTCGCGTGGGTTTCCTTTCTGGACAAACGTACTCGTACTGTGCAAGTACCTAATACATACAGTTATGTTTCAGCCGAAGGGAACAGCGTTCCAATAATGTCTGTATACTATGTATAGATATCTTATATAAGTATATACATATAGTAGTACATGCAGAGAAAGGCTCAATGTCCAAGAAGAACAAGCTGGGAACGAGGAAATCATGATCGAGGCTAAAAGTTGAAGAGAAGTGCAAGTTAGAGTTGGAAAGTACTCTAGAGAACGGTCAGGCCAGGCCAAGCCAAGCCAGGCCAGGCCAAGGCAGACTCAGAGTCAGAAAAGAGACCAAAGGAGTGCAATGCATAAGGATAACTTTCTCCTTTGGCTCCAAGGGTTTTCTCTGGTTTAGATTCTTTGCTTTCGGTTCACTTGTTTTATTTTCACCTCTCTGCTCTCAGTCTCAGTAGCTTTCCCTTACTATTTTCTAAGTATAAGGGAATGGTACACATATGCTATGTATAATATGTAGTATAAACGCGTGACTATGTAAGCTGGGTCTGGAACTGCTGAAGTTGCTGAAGAAAGGCCCTGTGGAATATATATGGCATGCACTGCAGGACCAGACTATAGTATACTTATACAGATACAGCAGTACCTGATATGTACTTACATACTATATAAATAATGTGCGTTAAGTTTTGTTATGTTACTATCTGTAGGTAGAACGAATTCGTGGAGAAAAATAAATAGTATATACAGTAGGCTGCAGATTCGTACATAATGCATTTGTACTAGTATTTATATATAGAAACTGTGTGTCTATATTTGTAGAAAGTACTATAAGCTAGATATTTGCAAGTGTTGTTGTAGGTAACCGAAAGTGTAAATGGTAGCTGAGCTGGGAAGACATGGATACTTACTGGAAGTGAAAGAGAAAGTAAAGAAGTCTTTCTTGAGCGTGAAGTGAAGGTAGGAAATGCGTCGTGTTAGTGAAAATGGCGGCCCAGTCAAAGGAGACTGGAACTTGAGATCCGGCTACATGAATAGAATACCTCCTTAGCTTTCCCCTAAATCTATTAGAAAGTTTTTGCAACTTTTCAAGTTGAAGCACTAGCTACTATGCTGAGTACCTAACATAACCTACTACCTACTATACATAAGTACAACAAAGTATATCTACAGAGTACTATGTATATAGTAAGTACGGTAAAATAGTTAGTTAATATAAGTGAGCATAGAAGAACGTGTAAGGATCTAGAAATTGAATGGGAACGCTCTTGTAAAAGAAAAAGAGGAAAATTGCCAACTACTGTACTGGACTGAACCTTTTCAGTCAGTTCAGTCACAGTACATAGTTTTCTAGTGCAATTCTTAAGCTAACTTGGCTTGACTTGACTACAGTTGAGTTCATACTGCGAAGCTAAGATTCAATTTTCCACAAGTTTCACTCAAGGTTACGTTTGTTACACTTAAATTGTACACTGTATGTACTATGATGTAGTAGTACATAAGTATCTACTGCTGCACTTGAGTTTTTAATCCTAAAAAGAAATCTATTCTATTGATTGCCTTATTACACAACACAAACGCAACACTTTCAGTAAAGCTACATCTACAGCTACCTCATTTCTTGAGAAATACATAGTAAAATATTTCATTTCCTTGTAAAATCGTAAAATGATTTTATCCTCCAGATTAACATCAATGCTAGAGTTTTATGTAGTTGCGGAACTTGATTTTGTGAGAGAAAATTGGAGAATGGCATGCGTGATGGGGATAAGAGTGGAGCAAACGAAAACATTATTTCTATATAAACCAATGCTCAATGTCAAATGATTTCGTCAGCATGTTATCGTTACAGTTAGAAAAATATCAAATATTAGAAGAATTCCAATGAGGCAAAAGTCAAAACAAAATGAGTTTGTTATCATATCAAACTTGACAAGCTTGCTGCTACAACTCGTGTAATAGAATCGCTGAAAACAACAGATAGACCAAGAAAAAGATTCGCATTAGTGTCCACGTTTTTATAGGTATTTAGATTCCCCTCAATGTTCAGCTGCTCCTCTGTTCTGTGAGTGAACTTGCATAACATTGAATTCTAGTTTCTTAAATGCAAGTCAAAGTCAAAGGGCAATCTTCTGCGGAAGAATTATCTGAATTCTTTGAAGGAAAAAAGAAAACAAGGTTATTTTTTAATATTTTAATTCTTCAGACGGCTAGAGTAGGTAGTAGGTACTTAGAGTTGTCTCTATTCGATCGTATTCCCATATTTATGACGATGTTTAGCGGGAAGAGGATTCCAGGGCAAAAAGTGGTTGGTTGTGGTTTGGCTCTTACCGTAATTATAAGAACGATAGATTTTAAACGCTTCTGATGCGGTAGAAGTTCCTCTAAATGCAATAACTGCAAAAATACGGCTGGTGAATATAATAATCCTGTTGCCTTTTGTATGTCTCCTTTAATAATTGTTATTCTATAGTTTCGTCAGATGTGTTTGATGTTCTCCTAGTGTAATACATGGAATTCACGCTTGAATTTCAATCACATGTCTCAGGATTCTTTTATAGTAATGAAAATAGTACAGCAAAACTTAGTTAATGTAAATTACTTATGTGCAATCAAATATTCTTTATAAAGTAACTAATAAATTGTTTTTTTCTGTGTTTCAGGTACGTACCATTTTGTCCATTTACTTTCAATACCACTACAATACGGTAAAGTACAAATATATTCTAATAATTACTTCCTACTGTTGCCGTCCGCATTATTATGGATCTTTTACTCATCAAGAATTTGTAGAATTAAAAGAGTAGCAAGAAATGTGATTAGTATTCTTCTCATATTTATTAAAGTGCTCTCAATCTTTATTGTCTATAGATATATTAGTGAAGGTACTATTATATGATGTGATGAACCAATCCAGTAGTAGAAAGATAGACGCTTGTACAGGACAAGCCAAGACCACATTATAAGAAAATAAAATAAAGTAAACGAAATAAAAAGCTGAGCGAAGGAAACCACCCAGCTCATCCCATCATTCACATCCTTCTGTATTTATTAGCAAGTGGAAGTCGTCTCCTTGTGTTTGTTGTGTTGTGCGTGTAGTTTACTTTACATTTGAGAACTCCAACAGAGTCTAAGCGAGTCAAGTCAAGTCAAGTCAAGTCAACTATAAGCAATACACACATACAATACACACAGAGAGAGGCATCAACAAACTGGTTCAATTAATTATTTTTCGCAATTTTCTCTGCTTTGCTCTGTTTTGTTCCGGCTTGGTTTGGTTTGGTTTTCTTTGCTTTAGTTATCGTTGTCAGACGAGCGAGTAGTGGAAAGAAGCTGATGCAAGCCTGTTTAGATGCCTTGGCTTGAATTGCCTTTGTCTTTACTCTTTACGTTAGTTCAGACAGTTCAGTTGTTTGCGTTTAGTTAGTTCAAATTCTAGTCTGGTTCTGGTTCTCTCTGGTTGCTGTTCTGTTGCTCACTTTTCTTGTGCTGCTCAACTCTGCTCCAGATGCTCTGCTATGCCACACTCGCCTCCTCGTTTACTTTCAAGAAGTCTTCCCTTTTTTAGGGAGAAGAGTGACAGGCCGGGGCAGAAAGATGCAATACTAACATTACATACTAAAAGATAACGCCATCACTATCTGTACTACTACCGCATGGCTACATTACACTTATGTAATTGTACACACAAAACCAACGTCTCCACATCACTATACGATAACAATACCAGGATACCACAATGTATCCACCATTATGGTTCTTCTGTAAATTTTAGTGCAGATCTTAAGGCATCTGTACATACATATCATGATTCAGAATGTTATAAAATTCACAGTGGGTAGTATTTGTAATCATTATATTTATATAATTGTAATTGTAAGTGAAATCTTATGTATATAATATAATAGCAATCAAAATCAAGGCAATTGTAAAGTCCTAAAGTTTTTAGAGAAACAAGGACAGCAACAGTTCTGCTGGTCGATAGAGAGTTTTAAGCTTTTCTCTCACGTATGCTGTACTTGTATACATGATACATGGGCGGGTCGGATCATAATTACTTCTTGCTTGCAGCATACGAGAATGTGTACTTATGTAGCTACTTCTTTACTTTTCTATTAGCTTTGCTAAAGAGGGCTTAGATTGTACGTATAAGAAAAAACTGGCAAATGAACAAAATAAAAGATAAACTATATAATACAGATACTCCATTAAAACAATACCGTTTGTTTGTTTTCTAGGAAAAAAGTTGTAGCTACAATACATACTGGTTACTTAGTCAATAAGTATGTGCGTCATAAAATACTGCTATGTAATACAATGTGATGCAATTTAATGTAATGCAGTATAGATTCCTTGATTCTTTTTATAAGTATTTGTACTTTGTACATATGTAATAGGTACGTAATGCAATACCGGGGCAAAGAATAATGTAAGAACCGTAAAGCATTGTTTCATGCTCATCTGTCAAATAAAAACATCGCATCGGCTTTTATTTACTTTAGATTCCTGGTAAGATCATGAGTTTATTGCAGTTGTAGTAGTGGAAGGAATACAAAGATAATTATCAGATAGACAATAAGAAGCTTAAAACTTGCAATTAGTTAGAAATAAGTGTATTAGTGCATTTAGTACATATTTGTGAAAAAATTTCTGGATTACATATTATGTGGAACTAGTAATATCCATTAAATGGTATATGCCCCGTCTGCATTTGCCATTGCACATTGTGCTTAAAAGTTAAAGGGCAAAGGGAACATTGTGATATCTTTTGGTGTGGTGTGGTGTGGTATGGCGAAGTACGTACGTATTATGTATCAGTAAAATAAAAGTAAAGCTTCCGTACAATTAGTTACCACTGCATTACAGCTATCTGTCTTAAATACACATTCCACGTCTCTTTTGAAGCCTTTGCCAATTAGTTTGCCGACTTGAGTTCAGTTAAGGTTTAGACTATTGCTTTGTTGAAGGACAGTAGTATGAAACCTGTTTATTAGCTCTCTAGGAATTTAATGCCCACAAGACTCATCATCCAATCCAATCCAATCCACCAACCAACATATACATAACCGAAAAGCTATCTAATACTTAGCTACTATCTCTTTAATTCTCTCTCTTTTAACCTTGCGTCTCCGTGTGTGTTCATAATACACAGATTCAGCACAACCAAACCAAACCACATTACATAGTAGCTCAATAACACAAAACCCAGGCCAGAACTAAAATTTAATAGATTTTCTTGTGAAAATTCCCATTTACAAGACTTCAACTTGTCAGATATCCTTTTAAAGGGTAGGTCGGTAGTGAATTCCATGTTTGAAATTTTTCTCATCTGTCAGGGAGTCAGGGCTCTCTCGTTTACTCGTTCTCGTTCTCGTTCTCCTCCTCGCTCACTCCACTTCTCGGTTAGATCAATTGTCTTCCGTATGTGTGAGACACAAAGTAGCCAAGCCAAGCCACAGTTCTCTAGTCCTTTATGAAAATTAACCGTCATCGGAGCAAACCGCTACTACACTATTTAATCATGAGAAAACAGAATACCTATTTTGTGATATGATATGATACGTATATCTCAAAACTATATCGACTTTTACTGTACCTATATATAACTTAGAAGTAATGTTTGCTTAAGTATTTATGTACATACAAAGATGGTTTTATCGTTATAAGAATTATATCTGTACTAATAGTACATGTAAGGAGACTATAGAGACTCATCCTTTGCATATCACTCAAAGGTTTACTAGAAACTATTTATTTATGAAAGGAGAATCTTCATTTGCCTTCCAGTTTCAGTTGAGACGAGTGAGAGACTAATTATAATTAATATTGCCTAAGTCAAGTCGGAAGAACGAAAATGTGGCTTGGTTTGGCTTTCCTGCTAGCTAGCATTTAGAAATGGAGACAGTCTTTGTAGTGTGTAGTTCCCCTGGCCTGGGCTGGACTGGTTGATTGGCCAAGTTACACTTGCATTGCATTGAGTGAATTATATAACATATTTCTTGTAAATACACAGTGTAATGAATAATATGCACAATATGCACATAGCTATATGTATATGTATAATAATATAGTAAGTCCTTTCAACTATTGAAACCAGACCAGACCACGAACCAAGTCTACCAGACCACCATAATGGTAATGGTATACGTAGTAGCAGTTCCCTTACATATTATTATAACTTGTAAATAGATGATTTGCTAGAAATGAGTTGAGTTGAGAGAGATCCCTGACAAAAGTTGACTAGAGAGGAATGCCCGCTCTTCACACATAAATGCAAGATGAATTCTCCTCATCCTCAGTCAGTTCAATGCAATATAATTGATGTCTTATGATCGGCCTGCTTGCTATAGACGCATTTATAGTATTATTTGCAGGATACAATAGTAAATACATTATTATAACGTTTCTTGTTCTAATTCTAATAATATAAAGTCATTTTGCTGAGTTGCTACATACTTCTATGACCGCAAACACCAACAAAACCGATTGAAAAACAGACAGATAGACAATTTGATTATTTTCATAAATGGATGGTTAGCAGTCAGATTGAGGAGTGAGCAGATTTTCGAAATACTTATTAAAACACAGTAAGATTGTATTGTATTGTAATTCTATACAAAGTTACGGTCTTTATTACAGTGTTACACTTAGTGTTAACTAGGAAAAGCCGTAATACCTCATTTGTAATCAGTAAGGATGCCCTGCATATTTATTGCTGTTACATTCTACATCACATCACATCACAGGTTCACTTACGTTAGGAAGAAATCAATACTGCAATTTTCCATCTACGTTACCTTACCACATCGTACATTTAGTACATGCCAGTAAAAATAACAATGAAATTGCAACGTACGTTGTCCTTTAAGCGGTGCACTGAATTTAAGCGAGCTCATCTAGTTTATTCAGTAGTAGTAGGTATAAAAAGTCACTTAAGTTCAGTAGTATAATGTACAGTTGTAGGAAACAAGGCCTATTACCGGGACATAATGTAGCAATCGATTCAAAGAACCTACAAGTTACATGATTGTGTTTACCAAGGTAGTAGTTCTGAGATGAGTACAAAACGCAGTGTATTTATTATGTATGTAGCTATTAAAATTCATGTTTAAATGCAAACACGTCCCTCACTGTATATTTTACATGAATAAATCGTGTATAACAAGAACAACGTCTTCTTGCTTTCAGTACTGTATGTCTAGCACAAAGAGAACATTGTTACAAATACAGCAGGAATAGCCCACAACACGGGTTACCTGTATAAATGCTAAATTTGTATTTATAGACCTACGTTTTAATAGTAGAAGGAATGTAATGCTAATTTAGTTTGTACACTATAAACTACCTGTGCATAAAAGTACACGATCAGGTTGTAACAGAAAACAGAATTTCTAACTTTTAAGGGTAACCGATGCATTTGCAAACTTTTTTCGCTTATTAGTAGAAAGCAGGGTGACGAAAAGCTAAATATGTACGTACATAAAAAATTACATTCGAAACGAATCTCAATTTTATAATAATTGGTTTACTATTAATTGTCAAAATATTGTTATTTAGTATCTGTCTATAGTTTGCAACTCAGAGAAATTACGTGTAGTATTAATTACCTGAGTGGAAGTAATTAATTACAAGTTTTCCAATTTATTAATATTAATTTCTAGGATAATCATCAATGGTTTTCCAACTAGTAACTTGACGTGACTAATGGTGGAATTCTGTAGTGTTCATTCTGTGGTATTACCTTAGTTGTTTGAGGGGAATTCTTGTTTAACTTTTCACACAAACTAAGTAAGTTAGGTAAGTGAGTGCCTATTATCGGGGAGCAAGAGACTTTGGGAGAAGAGATGTTGGTACAAAATGCAATGCATTAATGTAAGGCAGTAGGGAGTAGGGACATTTATCACAAAATATTATTATACTCACTACGTATACTATTTTGTAAGTAAGAAAGGCACATTGCGGTTTTGTTATGTAGCGAAAGCGAACACAATGCAGGAATAGTTAAGTACAATGAACAAGAAAGTATGTTGCTAATCTATGCTAGCTACCTACATTCTGATGCTATTACAATAGGCACCTAAGTGATATATTGTGAAAGGAAAGTATGTGAAGTTGTACGTATACGTATTGTTTTTGTATCCAGAGGAGCCTCTGCTGTAGTAGGACACGCTGTAGAGCAAGTTCTTCGAAACAGGGATCTATTGTTTCCGGATTCTGTGACTCAGACCATACCATACCAGGGAAATAATTTCTGAGTACTATTATAGTATAGTATAGAAATAATAATCTGCTTTTGGTGCACTTGCTCGCTGATGCGATATGAATGGGATCCTTTAGGATTCTGGGATCTAGAATATAATATTTTAACCTAAATGTTGTGCATAAGGATTATATTAACATTTCTGTAGGATATGATGTAGGGAAACGTTTTTGAATAATAACATGTGTTCAGAGAGGAGCTACAGTTGAAAAGAATTTACCTGGCTTGGCTTGACTGCTACATATTATATTAGTATATAGAGTACATATTTGGCACTAGTAATAAGTTTCCCAACTCCAGAGTTTCCCGGCAGTCAACTCAACTCAAGTATTCCACTCAATGTTGGTTTGTAATGTAATAATATAGAGGATGAACGATTTGCCAAATCCGTTGCAACAATAGCCTGCGGTGTGAGATATGGCTTGGCTTGACTGAATTGAGCTGATTTAAGACTTCACAGGAGAGACTCCCTCATCTCTCCAGCTCTGTTCATATTAATTTTATCGCGCTTATCGTACTTATACATAAAATTCTAAAGTCGACTCGAACCACTTATATTTATATCCTTACATAAGATTTTATGCAAACTAAGTCGGTATCTGTAATACTTACATAGCTTGGCTATATATAATTATATTCCCATCTAATAAATGGGAAAAGCTTCAAAATTTCAAATGTGTGTTATGCAAGACTAATTGTACAGATATATGAGTCAAATCAGTACAGGGACACACACACATCCACAGGAAATAGATAAATTGACTAAACTGCAATATAATACTATATGTGCCCCACTTACACATTTTGTATCCTTGCCTTGTTTGTATGTACATCCATACTTATATTTGTAAATCCACTTAGGCGGGTTAACGTTATATTAATATGTTTTACATTTACATCATTCCATTCCATTGAGTATCTTGCCTACTCTATCCGGTTACGGTTAATATTACTTCTATCTATGCAGTATAAGTACTTGTAATAAAAGTACATGCATAGTTGTATAAGGGAATCCCATTAGATTCTTGTGTGTTGTATTTGTAATAGTTTCCTATATAATAGTATGTTGCAAAACTAAATGATAGTGCATAGTCTAAGCATCCATAAAGTTTTCGTTCGCATATTTTATCACCAAAGGAGAGACGAGGACTCTTCACAGATTCTCGCTCTTTTGTTTCCTGAGTTTGATAGCAATGCTATTATCATCGTGATAAACGCTGCCAAGTTAACTGAGGCTTTTCCCTTGGATATGTAGCACTCTTTTCCAATTTCTATTGTACTATAGAAAGCTACTATTTTGGACAAAACTATTAAGACTTTCCTCGTTCTTTCTCAACCGGTGTCTACTTATGAAATGCACAATGCACACTATCTAATAGTATTATACTTAGTATAACATACATATGAAAAATTGTTGTAGCAAATGCTTTTTAACACGTTTATGCACTTTTTAAGACAAATAAAGTGTTTGAAATTTTATTGGCATTGATTTTACAAGGAATTTCCTGCAATTATAGCATCAATGCGTCAACATCCAATGCTGCGTTAATATATTAATCTTTCTCGAATATAAAAGAACCAGAACATTGTTAAAGAAAAAAGATTTTTTCTACTTTTGATACTCCATAGCTCCAGTGTGCCAAAATCTGCATGTATCTATATGTGATGAGTGTTTCTGTGAAAAAGGTTGAACCATACATAGTATGTATGTAGTATGTGATTAACAATTCATAAGATAAGCAGGGCGACATTTCTCCCTACTTTAATTATATTCGCATTATGCCCGCTCTAATAAACTTCTAAAGTAATTGCTATAGTATGTACAGAACTGTTTATATTTCTTATATATATGTATATCTTATACTCATTTATTATACGTAGAATGCAAATAATGTAGCACATTTCTCATCTTATCGAACTTTAGCCATTCTTTCTATTCCACTGTAAAGATACCTAGTTATTAAAAATTATATTGTAATTTGTGCCAAGAATAGAAGAATGATTGCAGGCCGACAGACAGATAGATAATCCATAGGGATTGTGTTTCAACATTTTTAGCAATTCGTTTCCCTCTTGCCTTCTCTGCTGATAACGTCTCAAACGTGTCTAATTGTGAATGGTTTGCCGTTTCTGTAGATAGATTGTGCAATTCCTTTTTGCATGGACTATGGAGGTTAGATTCTTTCGATTTTTAGATGGTATCTATATCTACTGATAGGAAGATTCAAGTGTAGCGAATGGTGAAAGGGCATTTCTAATTGCTCCACTTATGGTAGCCGAATTGTGTTGAGTTGAGATGTTGGTCTGAAGGAAGTGAGCTGAGGATGAGTCAAGTCAAGTCAGGTGAAAGTGTGAGCATGTTTTAGGCAGGCGATGATATATTGGTAAGCCTATTATGAATTTAAGTACCTAAATAGGACTATTCTTTACGGAGAAAGTTAAGAGAAAGGAGGAAGTCTAGAGTTTAGGGCCTACACACACAAGACATGTCTACTTATGTATGTCATTGTGTTTTGAGGTAACAAGGGAAGCTAGAGAGCTAGACTAAAACTTTTGTCAGACTCGACTCAACTCGACTCAACTGATGCGATGTGAGACTTAGCTGGACGAACTAACGTAAAGTGGTTTGCTTTCCTTGCGGAACACTTCACAAGAGTTTAGTTTAGACTTACGTACATAAAATAAGGTTCTCTATATTATATTAGTCAGGAATATTACATTAGTTATTATATAATATGGTTTTGAAACTTTAGTTATAGTCTGTAATAATAAAATTTTCGGGTTCTCTACATTCCACATATACATAACATATTGTAGAATGTTACATAATGTTGTAATTCATACCTATAGGCAATACGGTATCAGGAAAGTATCTCACAGGGGAAAGTATCTCACGCGGAAATTATCTCGCGTAGGAAAGTTTGTGAATCCCTTAAAAATCTGCTAAGTGTAAACTGCTTGTACATAATTATACTTTCATGCTTCTGACGATAATAGTAATTAGTAAAATAATTAATGTACTGAAGGTTCAAACACATAATTCAGTACAAAATTCGCAGCGGGGTGTGAGCTAATTTCTGCGTGAGATACTTTCCGCGAACCGGCAATACGCATCAACTTCAACGTAAATAGATGGGATGAACCATATCACAGAATGCCAAGGGATGGCAGACAAGCAACAACCTTTTCGGTATAAATATAAAATAACGTCATGCATGCAATTCCAAAGGAGTTGGAACTCGGTTTCAAATTGGTATCTCACCTACGTATCTGTGGAGCTCCAAAGTTGAAGTGAATGTGATATCGTAACAAGATAATACTTACGTACGCCTTGTTTGCCTGGCCTCGCACTTTTGGATTGGATTCCCTGGCCTGGCCTGGTCTGGTCTGGTCTGGGTTGATATTATGATATATTTTATGTAGGCAACTGCTATTACTTACTGTTACTGTTATATGATAATGTCTACAGCCAGAGCCAGCCATACACACATATTAGTTTTAAAGATATATTTAGTAATCTACGTACTACGTATGTATAGGTACTTGTTATAATGAATGAGCGTGTGTGATGTGAGCCATGAGCGACTTGATGATAGAAACGAAGGGAAAGAAGTCCTACATTTATGTTATAACATAGTTTAGTTGCAAAAGCAGAGGACTCCTCACATGCTCTACTCTACTAGAAATACTGCATAGAGTCAGAGTACATATTTCAGTCCAGTTCAGCAAAAGGAAGGAAAGGAGAAAATACGGAGCCGTATATCAATATGATTAATGGGACGGAGCCAGAGAATAGTGCCATATGACGCAGTTTTGTGTTCACTTGCAAAAATCCTAGTGGCTTGTCATGATGCATTATATCATATTATTGTGTATTACTCAAGAATATCTCATCTAGCCTTTTCTCCAGCAATGCTAATACTCACACGCTCCCTTAGTTTACTATGTGTTGTGTGTCTATCTTTTTAGCACTAACTCTTTTTACCTGATTTAACTTGGCCTGGTCTGGCTTGGCTTGGCATGGCTTGGCCTACAAACATATATCTAAATACACAGACTGCATTACAATGCAAACGGAATATGAAATACATTAGCAAGTTAGATATATAGTGTATGGATACATATATGAATTTCCCATCGCCAATACTATGAATATTATCTTTCGTAATACTATTCTATAGGTAACTTCCTATTCTAAGTATATAGATACTAGGGCATTTTAGGTGGAAACATTTGTATATTTCTTATTTTAAGGATACATATTGTAGGTTAGATGTGCCTACATAAGTGATAGTGATAACAATAATGCTAGTGCACAAAGGAAGATAGAAGCGAGCCAAAATTCCCATATCTACATCGCTCCTAGTCAAACTTTGTAATATATAGTACAGAACAGAAAAGAGAACAAAACAGAGTGTGAAAAAACTCCAGGATGATATTCGTAGTATTTATAATATTATAGAGTGATAGGTAGTTATGTAGGTACCTCGTAGCAGTTGGCACTTGAAAACTATGCATACAATGTGTGTCTCAGTGTATTTTATGTAGCATTTTCAATGCACAAGTAGATTATGGTAAAGACCAGACTGTGACTGTAAGAATATCACGTGTTACGATTAGTATCAGCATGAAAAATTCGAGTTCACTCTTCTGCTATGAATAAATAATTCATCTCAAATCATTTCATTGCACTGTGCAGTCATTTTCTCATCCCTTATCAATTCTAATGATAAATATTATGGAATTCCCTATTAAATATTTGTTTACTTATGTAGAATCGTAAAATCTACTTCATGCTTGTACTTTAAGTGTTGACTAAACAGAATATTAGAAAATATTTAAAGGAATTAGCCAAGAATATGTTATTACGTATGTAATTAACAAGAAAAAATATTTTCCATTGCCACCTGTTCTTGTAAGCTCACTTTTACTGAAATAGAAATGCATGCTTAGTGAGCTTATAATGCACTAATGTTTACAAATATTATAATAGTACAAAAAATTTAAGGACAAAAATAACATTTAGCTACTATGTAGTTACACGTGTCAACAAAATTGCTTTCTATTATTTACCGTGTCCTTCAATTTGCATAGATAACTATTTGTACTTTGCTGATACGAATAGAATGCCATTAAACCTTTAAGTGGTTTGGTTTGTTAGTTCACAATAATCGTTTTTACTGTTGCTGTTGATGTTTTTACAAATAAGAACTACCTTACCGGCATTCATTGAACATTTACTTGATGCGAGGAGAAAGAATATGCATTATTCTGAGCAGAAATAATTCAGCGTTTGAATTTGAATGGCTTTCTTTGAAAAGACACAAAGCAGTTACAAATATTAAGTAACTCGTGTTTGAGTTGAGTGTAAATTTTGCGCCTACACATACAAATAGTACACACATAAGAACTACTACATAGAATAACAATAGTAATATAAGTATGAAGAGATGTAGAGAAAATACGGGAGCTTATTACATTTTAAATTATATTATAGCCTATAGCTCAAGTAGTATCTGTAATATTGAACAATTCAGGTTGATATATGGTTTTACCATTCAAATTCAAAGTGAAATACATAGAAAGAAAAGAGAAAGCATAATTCACCTTATTATCTTAGACAGAAGGGGTAGCAGCTGTATAGTTTCTGCTAAAGTTGCCAAAATGTTTGAGACGCAGAAATTATAATGTTCTCTCATTATGTAAGATAGACATGTGTATGTATTATTACATAGACTAGAAGCGGAAACCATGTTGCCAGTACAATGTAATCGTAATAGAGAAAGTCTTTATGCTATAGCACATTACATAAGCACATCTGCCATTATGCACTATTACTCTATTTTCTATTAGACATTGGTGTACTGTGCTTAAGTATATAGTTAGTAATAGTTGCCTTATTAAAGTCCTTATCTCTTCTTCTAGTATTTAGGTTGGCGGTTGCCGTGCCCTATATATTTACTATTTACTAGGGAAATTATTATTTCTCAGGTTTACATTTGATGAAGAGTGACACACTAGGCTTGTCTGGCCTGGTTGGGTTGCGCAACATCCTAATAAGTAAAATATGACATTCAATGCACTACACTAATATTAAGGTCTGTTCTGTGCCGTCTGATGCTGGGAGTGTGAATACGAACTACACTAAACTAAATTCAAGCAAATATAACTAGTAACCAAACTAGACTAAGGAGTATTACATAAGAGAAAGCGTCCTGTAGAGAAAAGTAAACAAACAATTAGTTCTGTGGTGTAACCTGCCACTCTGCTGTGTTCCGGCTGAATTTAGTACGTAGAATGTAGGAGAACTTGGTTTATTCGTCCTCGTCCCACTCCCTCCTCTTCTTTTCAGTTGTCCTCGATAATATAATGTTATGTTGTGGAGAAAAGCTTATAATTTCTCTCCCTTCGTATTTCTAAATAGTGAGTAGACGCTACTATATAGATACTTACTATTTACAACCCTAAATACTATGTACTAACTAATAACCTGAAGGAACGGCAAAAGCAAACTCAACTGAACTACATACATACATAATTGTACTTAAGAGTTGAATTAATTTACTATGCATGAGTGTTTATCTGTATAGAAACTTTGAATCGCTTCATTCGCATTTGTCGATTTATTTATAGCGTCTAGTGTACTGTATGTGAAAATTCGCCACAGGTATTAACAAATACAATTTCAATGTACTTAGCTGTGGCTTCAATATAAAGACCCTTAATAATGGGCAGTTAAATACCTGGACTGTTTTGCACCTGTTTGGAAACGAAGTTGTAATTGTAGTTGTAGTAATAAATATTTAGGCAGGTAAATAGCCAGTGTATGGCTAGATTAACTGATTATCATGTTCTACAGGCAAAATTGGGTACAGTAGTTTTCTGTGTGTATGTAATTGCTTCTTGTTGACAAATTAAATGCTGTCATTATGGGAGAAAAGTAGAAATACGTAGCTATTTACATTGAATATTAAGAAACTCGAAGTATTATAAGAATTTCCCATATATAGTATAGTATGCATGTATGTAATGAAAACTGTAATTGAAGAGTTTCTCCTTCTGCCTTCTGGCCACACTTTTCATGTGCTTCCATCTGTAAATATATCTGTAGGTTCGTTTACATTAAATTTGTGAAGATAATGTGTTTACTCTTTACACAGATGAGTTAGTAAGTGTTCTAAACAATAAAAAATGTAAGATATACACAGTAGGACTTATCTCGTGGAATTAATAATACTTTCTATGCATCTTGTGTAAAAATGAAACACAATACAAAAAGAAGCATTAAGAAAAGAATACGACGAAAAGGAAGATTCTTAAGACATGCTAAGTATACACACACATAAGTACTTATTGTAATTGATGTGTTGTCCTTCCTGCATGTTGTTTGTACTTTGCCTTTTCGTTCTGTAATTCTTTTGTAAAGAACCGTGTCCTCTTCTATAAATACAGATAGTAAATGGTAAATAGTAAAAGTATGCATTTAAACTTAGTCTTGAATACGAATAACCGAATTGAATAGAATGAAAGAGTTTTGTACCTTTGATATTAGGTAAGTAGTTTAGGAGTTCCTTAGTGATACTGTATTTACTATTTTGAATGCATTTATAGTATTAGTAACTGTGTTATGCTGTGTAGCATCATTGTGTTTGCGTATAATACAACCTGCTACATAATTTGTATAGTATTATGTGCTCTTGTTTCGGTAAAAGAGATAATAAAGGATGCATGGAAATATTATAAGCCATATAAGCTATGTCGTTTGTAATGTAGATACTTAGTACTTTAGCCCGGACGAAGGGAACAGGAACAGAGCACAACAGAACAGAAGAGTAAGCTCTCCGTTGTTTGCGTTTTGTACTGTAGCCGTGTCGTGTTAGAGTTGGGACTGTAAAGTAGAGTCTTCATTTATTACTTTGTCGTCGAGTTTCCGGGCCTAAGCTCAGAGATTTCATAAAAACATTGTTTCTCTTCTATAGCAGAGTTTGTACTTTTATTCCATATAAGTACATAGTAATACATAATATCAGTGTAGTATTGTACAAATATTATATGGACTATGGACTTTAGGAAAATAGAACACCAGTTTAGTTCTTCCTCTTGTTTGTCTTTAGTTTAGTAAGTTCATGCCATGAACATGAACACACACAAGTTCAGTTTTCTCATTTCAGTATACGTTTAAAGTTTACCAAAGTTCATACATACAAAACTGGATCATATGTACATGTAAGTTGTAAGTATGCACGTATTGTAGTCCTACTTATGTTATGTTACATTCAATCTTCGGGGAAACCATTAAGCGTCTACTCTGTAGTAACCAAATCATAATTTTTTGTTTTGTTTGACTTTTCCTGGAACTTGAATGCAGAACAATATAAATGTTCTGCCTCAGTGCTCACAACCAATGCCATTTTCAAGAAAGAAAATACTTAGCATGATCTTACAAGCAAAGCCGGTTGGTTAGTTTTACTTTTGGTTACCTAACCTAACAGAGCTAAAGCTAACTAACTATGTTATGCTATGCTCCGTTGTATTGTGCTCTAAACTCTCATTTTAATAACTCAAGTGTACAATGTACATGTACCTACTACCTACGCTTTTTGTGTGCATTGTATACACGAACACATACATAACATAGTCCTTTCACCCACTTTCACTATTGTTCTTTCTTTACCTTCTGCAATAAAAAAGGGAACTGACAGACAAGCTGTTAGCTCATACCTAGAAGGTTTAGGTAAACTGTCTAGACAATTATTGTAGGAAAAGGAACAACGCTGCTATAAAAGGGCGAATTGATTTTGAACTTTGGGAAAACTTTTCGAGAGAACAATTCAAGTCAACTCAAAGCAGCGCCTCGTCCTCGTCTTCATTAAAAAGGATTCCATTTCACTATTCAAAACAATTTCCTTTATTAATTT
>JAQFYC010004144.1:0-18168 GCA_034694165.1 Tomocerus mixtus | reverse complement strand
GATAAATTCAATATTAAGAAATTTTATACTCAATACTCATTTATGGCCAAAAACTGCAATTTGGGGAAAATTTTGCTAATTGCCTGGGCATTAACGTTAATGCCGGATTTTGCTTAATACCTGCAACATATATATTCCCTACCTATATAACACGAAATTATTGCATTAATTATACCGTTGCGTGATCTTTTACACAAACTTCTACAAATAATGTAATGTAGCAATTATAATCTTATTTGCTTGAAAAGATTAGTATTGTTTAGAGTGTACTACACCGACGTAGGTACTTCCGATACATCTTTACATTCATTTTGAAATACTTCTTGTAGTTTATTCTTCTGTCAGAAATGCAAATACGTAGTATTGACTGTTCTATCCTGTGTCTATGTAATACGGTGTAGTTTAGTTTGTAGGACAGACAACTTAAGCAGTCAACTCCCATGCATTCTCTTGTAAAGTGAAGTAAAGTATTGTGTATTTTGTCAGTCAGTCTGTCTCCTTCTGTCCTTCTGTCCCGTCCTTCTTCCGGCATTCTATTCCAAAACTCACTACTATTACTGTCTTCTCTTTCTATGTATTTACCATTTACGTAGTGTCTGTTCTGTACTATTTGTAGTAGAAGAGATTAGGCCAAGCATGGTGATTATATTATCATACATTTATTCCCCCACAAACAAGCAAGCAAAAGCAAAAGCAACGATCCGCTCTTCTCTTCTCGTGAATAACGTCATTTCATTTCAAGGATTCTCGAATAACAGTAACAGCCAAACACACCAAAATCCTTACCTTTATTTTATTTTATTCTACAACTACACTGATGCTTATTGTAATATACTTCGTGTAACAACTTACCTTACCTTACTTTCAATTCAATTCCTATAGGAAGATAATTCATGCTATAGAGAATAGAAAGACACTTATTGCTTTGCAAATTGAAAGATAAAAAATAGATAGCAAAGCAATTGTAACGCTAGAGATAATATAAGTCTACTCAGTATTCCTCTTTTAGAATTTACGAGGTTTTTATTGATTAAAGGATAGCGACAGGAAAAACATGCCTGCACTGCACTGCTTAATATTATTATTGTGTAACTAGCGTTTTAGTTAATTAATTTATGCACACTTCGCTTCCTAGATTAGAATCCGTTGATTTACAGTTTAGCGATGAGAGTTGGAGTTGGGGAAAGCTTTGATGATAATTACGTATTTCTTTCACTTTATTATCCTATGTATGCAGTGCCAGGCCAGATAGCCAGGTAAGTGGAATATTAATTTTCTGTTGACTCACGTCAGTTCAGTATCTAATTTCTTTTAAGTATTAAGAAAGCTGTCTTATCTTTTTTCTTTATCGAGATTCTATAATTAGAATACTTAAACTGTTAGCTTTACATACCAAATACAAAAATTATAATTAATATATTAAAATGTCTACATTATAGTTTCTTGGTTTAGGATGGAAGTAGAATTTATTTCATAAAAAGTTGTATCTATGTTCGAAACTCAAAAAGTAAATAGTTAATTCGCTAAGAGTACAGGTAGGCAGGTAATTCTTTATTGTGCTTCTCAGATTATAGTAATCCATATACATGCTTATGCATATAGTAAAGTGTTTTCTCCCATTTATACCTTAATTTTAGGCGTAAATTGGAGTTTCTCAACAAGAAAATTAAATTTTTGTTTGCTCTCACCAACTTTAATTGATAAAACGCATTTTATTACATAAATTTATTGTTTTCGAGACGTAAAACGAAAATTTTTGGAGACTTGTGGATGGAGAACCGGAGCCAAATTGAAGTCTCGATACTATCTCTACTACTTAACTATCTATGTATATAAGTACTGTATCTATCATCTTAGGTAGTTAAATTTCTTTTAACTTTCCCCTTTCGCAATACAAGGCAGAGCTTCGCTAAACGAAATTATGCTAATTGTGCCCGAGTTTAAGAGTTAATTCCAGCCTAAGGGATCTTTTCTCATCTAGAATTTCTGTAGATACTAGATAGCATCCCGTATAGCACAAAGTGTCTACACGTACATTTCTTAAAAGTATTAATGCCTATAATAATATATGATGGTGCTGTCCTGACATGGTCTGGCCTGGGAATGACATACATTGAATTCCCATACACTTCATCTCATTAGCCTGGAAACAATGTATAAGCTACTATTTCTTTTCTGTGCCATTTATAAATAATTTTACGATTTAACAAAATATTTTATTTAAATAAGATTGTAGATTAAATTTAATTCAAATTGCATTCTCCCATAAAATGGACCATTGACATAAGAAGTTAAAAAAACATGCTAAAATTAACTACTTCAGGGAACGTTGTCCCACAAACGGGTAAACATGCAAATATTTTCTCAAAATTATCTTTAATAAATAGTACATGCTAAATAAACTTCATGCTTAGTAGTGGGACACATAACTAATGAATAATTACTGGAAGAAGAAAGAGCAAAAGTTTTTAAGAATGTGGGGGAAAGTAGGAGAAAGCTTCTACATTATTTTGCCCATGTTTCCGTGCTAATGAATCGTAGTGTAGAAAAGGTTCAATGAAAAATCCGGGGAGAGATGCAAAGGGAATTCCAAGGGAGTTTAATGTAAGTGAGCTAAACACTAACGTAAACTAAAGTAAAGTAAGCTTTTTGGTTAGAATTGGAGTTGGAGTTGGAGAAAGCAGAGCTGAGGAGAGCACATCCATGCATTAAATAGTTATCTTCTGCACTAGAGTGTCTATATTGCACTTATGTATAAGAACTAAAGTTAGTGGCCTGGTTGGCGGAGTGTAATGTAAGTGTGTTGTCTTGCTTTCCTTGCTGTGCTTGGTGTCAGAGCATGGAGCCTTATGTACATACTCAATACACTTCCACCGTTTGCAGGAGACATTCACTTACCTTTAAAACGACTACCCGCAAATCATTTCGCAAATATAAATTATCTCCTTGAATTAAATGATAATGTTTTTTCGATTTAAAAAATGCAGTTTGCCGTAGTTTACGGTATATAATTCCTCACGGGGAATTATTGATTCAAGCCTTACGTAAATTTCTTAACATACTTTTTCTCTTCTGAAAACTGTATATTACAGTAGTACTTGAGTCAAACTACCGTTACATACCTCAACTATGCAAAGAAAGTGCATGTATTACATGGGGAATTACTATTTTGGGGAATTATACCGTAAACTACGGCAAATTGTTTAAAATAGGCATCTTTTGGAATCTTGAGCGTGTATTGAGCATTTTGACATAGGAAAAACCAAATTACAATTCTTTTGGTCTTAACATCGGCTTAAGTTACCAAATGTATACCATAATTAGAATACAATTTAATTCCATAGTACATTCAGGACAATAACAATAAAACAATGGAAAACAATAATTAACAATAATTATTTAAACATGCAAAAATCATAAAATTGGCCAATCCTATAATTATGTTGCGTTTTTTTTGACTTGTATGTATTGATTGAAGGTAATGAAATTATACGCGACCAATCCTCACGGATTATTTCAGTAGCTCACAATTTAACAGCTTTTTTGACTTACTGGTGCAATTTCCTCAAAATTTCTGGAAATTTCATTATTAATCTAATTTAGAAATAAATTGTTATATAACCATCAAAATCATAAACTTATGGTTACTTTCGTTTTTGTTGATTTAAATAATTATTTTATTTCCATTTCAATATTAAGCTTATATATAATTAATTGTCCCTTAATCATGTTAAAATTTTTGCTGCAATTTTTAAATTATCTTTAGAATTTCAAAAATATTTTTCAAAGATATCTTTTAAGAATTGTCCGTTCTATGGTTTGAGGAAATGGTCAGAATCCAAATGTTGTACAACACTGCCTATTACAAACAGACGTAGAGAGACAGGACAAGACAGAGAGTGGAATGGGAAAGGAGAGGAGAAAGTGAGGGAAAGTAAAGTAAAAGAGATGAGAGGAGAAAGTAATTCGCTTCACTTGACTAGATAGATAGAAAATGTTCGAGAGTTTTAGCTGGCTTGGCTTGGTTTGGTTTGGTTGGTGATGTGTGTGCTGTGGATGGATGGAGATTCCTCTTTCCTTATTTTCGTACAATGATATACTAACCTAAAGATCTATCTATGTACATAAGTACATATGCATTGAGATGGAGAAAAGGAAGATGATGTACCTACTACCTACAATTCCACATTATAGAAAGTGAGAGAAAGTAAGGAAGCAGTCTGTCGACTGATTGTGAGCGAGTCGACTCAATTGCTCTGAAGTCTCTCAAAGGACTGACTGACTACATACAAGACATGCTACTTCATTCAATAAACTAAATAGACTTGGAATACTTATCTTTACTTACTAGCAATGCAATGTATACTTACTTACTCACTTTGCATTTATTCCTTTTCTTCCTTGATATTCCATTTACATTCCTTTTCCACACTTGGCTTCCTTGACTTGACTTTGACTCCGGGATGACTTTGACTCTACTTATATTATAGCCACACTTAAGTACACACTAACTAACTATCTACTAAACATACCTACCTTACCTAAAGAAATTCCAAAGAACTAACACCAACGACGCAACCATTCAAATCAGAGATAATGCTCAAACCATAGGAAAAAGCACACACGCCCTTAAAATGAAGTATTCTATCGCCTACCACAGGAAAAAGTATTTTCTTTTTAAATAAAAAGATTTTAAGTTCAAAATCTTTCAAATTTCAACATTTTTTCGAATTAACTTTCACCTCCGCTAAATAATTAAGAAAACACAAGATGCCAAATTAAATGGAAGCATTAATATTTTAAGAAATTTAATATTTTGTACTAGACGCTAACATTAACCCTATATACGTAACATAAACAGATTTTATATTCAAAATTGCTAATTAATCTTAATTAATCTTCTTGACTAAATCAATTTTAGATTGTAAAGTCAATTAAATAAATTAAAAAACGAACATTTTGTTAAATTTTTTGGTGTCTTAGGCGCTATGTTAGGGCGCAAGAATAATATTTCACACTTTGCCATCTCTGGTTCGACTATATATGTACATACATACAAAGTCAACGTTAATAGATCCATATATTAAATAGTGTGACCTTTAGATAGAATTCCCTACACATAGAAGGTACATAGGTAACTATTACTTAACTATTAACTTCCACATAAATTCTTTAGCAGATAAATGAAAGAAAGATTTCCTATGTAAGTAAGTAGAGAAACTTCTGCTAGCTGACTGATTTTGTCTTCTTCAGTGCAGCTTCTTCCTATATTCTTCCTATAGCTTCTACTGATCACTTAAAACCTATTGTAACTTTTATCTTTACCATTCCTGCAGACATATTCTCGCAAGCTCTTTCTTAATAATGTATGTATCCTTAGGATATTTATATACTACTTAACTTTAACCAAAACTCTTGATTTCTAATTTAGAGCTTTAGATAAGCAACATCAATCACTTATATTTTACCGATTCAAATGATACTGGAAACTCTTCTTATTTATTTATCAACTTCACTAATTAAAACTTCAAAGACTTGATTTTGGCTAAAATGTTTGCATAAGAAATCGAATCAATGCTTTACATGTACATACTTATAGTTTGTTCTAAGCAAATGCATACACTTTATATTTTATTTTCCCAAATAAATAAAATTAGCAAGAATCCAAAACCATTAGAACAGTGACACGCCTAAAGGAATCTATTAATTACTTTCATAATGAATACTTTATACATTTTTAATTGATCTATTTAACCTTAGGAAAGAATTCATACCAGAAGACGAGCTATTTAGTTAAAATAACTACCTTAGTTAGCACCAGAGCACGAAATAATCTATTTATAGATACACCTACGGTTATTTTCTCAATTTGTGTGTTCATTCGTCGTATATAAGAATTTCTGCATAAAGCAGTTTCCCTGTTTAATTTTACTGGTAGAATATTTAATCTGTCTGGTTTACATGTAGGTAGGCATTATCGTATAAGGAAAACAACTTTGTAAGTAACAGATATTTTATGAATTTTTAGTGTGAGACACGCTTATAAGGAATTTTTGACCTATTTAGCAATAATTTATTTATTTTTGCCTATTCTGTGATTGTGTACACAATATTATTGAATAGTAAATAGGAAAGTGCATAAAGGCTATTAAAAATGTATTTAAAATTGTGTAAAAATATAATACATTCATCTTTAGTGAAGTATTAAACTTTTATTGGGCTTTTGCAGGCCTCAAAAAAAAATTCTTCCAAGAATCCTGAAAGCAGACTTTCACCAAAAACCCCGCCCCCTACTTTCTACTTTCTCCACTTTCTCCATTTGGTTAAATGGAGAAAGTCTAAAAGTTTTTCAATTTCAATTTTAGCCCCAGCCCCATTCCAGATTTCCTAGATGCCGGGATGCTAACTTTTTTTATACGGTCCCCTAAGAATCATTATAAGCGGAATTTAATATTTTAAAGTGGAAAGTTGCGATTTTGAGTATACTATTTTAATAGACTGCTACTACATAGCTGCCTGTGTCACCGTATGTATATTATAATCAGCTTATTAAGTCCTGAAACGGCTGTCGCACATAAAGGTAGAATACGTAAGTAGCGCTGCCTATTAAATAGTTACACGTTCAAGAACGTCTACTCATACTCCTAATATTCTGTAATGGATGTTAGTAAAATTAGAATTCTCTTTAAATGTATGTAATCACATCTTGCTTAAAGGGACTTCAAAGCCGTTACTTTAGCCACATTACCTCTGCACTCCTCTCCTAAATAGTTCAAGTTGAATGTGAGCGAAGTCTGGAGAAGATGAATAGAAAGATAACCAAAAGAGAAAGTCGTCATACTTAGCTACTCTTGCGTCTCCGAACCTTCTTCTTATACTTATATACAAATAGGTACTAGGAATTTAGTTGTACTGATAGTACCTACGAAATAATATAGAATTCATTCTCTACGTGGTGTCTCTCCTAAGGAAATGTAAAAGTATGGTACGTTGGAAAGGAAACTCTTAAATATAATTTAGCTTAAGGTATTGGCTTTAATATCATGTAATGTGTGTAATAGTAATAATGAAAGTAAGTAGTAAGTAAAGATAGTAGTAGAGATAAAAGGGACATTGGTGGTATGGTCTGGTTCTGTCCCTTGTATGGCACTATATGGTATGTTGAGTTCAAATCAGTTTTCGAGTAACCAGGTTTGCCAGATATTCTTAAGTGAATTTTAATATGCTACATACTTAGTATTTATTAAGCAAATTTTAAATATAGTTTTGCCCCTTCAAGGATTAACACAATCTAACACATTAGATTTTGACCGTTTTTTTCAAATAGTTAGAAAATGTAAATAAATTGCAGAAAGTGCGAATTTTGATTAATTGTTGTAGATTCTGTAATGTGTTATGTGCATGCCGAAATAATCTCCTTTATGACTAACGTATATTTTAATTTGTTTCAATAGGTCTTTTTGACAATTTTTGATTTCATAAGGCATTTGCTACGTAATTGCAATATTGTTTGCAAAATTATTTATAGAATTCCTCAATTTTGGCTCGTTTTTTCGAGTTACGAGGTTTGCCAGATGTTCTTAAGTGAATTTTTATATGCTACATAGCATTTATTAAGCAAATTCTACATATTGTTAAGCACTTTTAAGAATTAACACACATTACATATTGACGGTTTTGTTAAATCTTTAGAAAATATAAATAAATTGCACATAAGGATTGAGTCGGTTCCATTGTCCCACTTGGGTTTTGCTATCTAACTTTGGCTCTAGTGGGGCCAAAATTTTGAGTGCTTGCAATACTTGACCGTTATGATTCTGTCTCTCTAAAAATATAAAATAGTATTTGCTGCGTTGAGTGGTTCAAAAATGGTAAGTGATAAGGTGAAGCAATTTGAAAAACGGTTCTGCCACTGCTACAAAAATGTGTTTTTAGGAAGTAGGAAGGACACGATTCGGCACTTTGTACTCAAAGGTAATCATCGAAATTCAATTGCGAGAATATTGGACATATATGACGAACCCGGAACAGCAAAAAACAGGGTGCCAAAAAATACACCGAGGATACAGCATGCGGTGAAAGTTGGAGAGTCCGTGGAGAAAATCTACAAAGCGAATCCTGACATATCCGAGCGTGCCGTGACTAGTAATGTAGGTGTTTCGCAATCCACTGTGCATAGATTGAAAATAGCCAAGATGGACATGGAAACTTGTCACGTTTCAAATGCACCTAAGTACACGGAGGGTCAAAAACGGCGTGCAAAAACTAACTTTCGAAACATTGACCACAAAATGTTCGGCCCAGCACCCACAAGACTATTCGCTGTGGATGATGTGACTTACTGCTCTTTGGATCCAGAAAACATTAATGGAGTAAACTATGATACATGTGGAGATAAGAATGATATCCAGACGAGTACAATTTCAATGGAGTGGAAAAATTTCGAAGAAACAACTAGTATGTACGCTTATGGGCGAATATGGGGAAAAAGAGAATAACGCACACAGTGTGTTTCAAACTCGACCTATTGAACGTTTCTGGGCCCTATGCAAGAAAGAATACTCTAAATTCAAGAAATCAACTGGAAACTTGCGAATGTTTCGGCACAGGTGGAAAGCTGCAGCCAAGATAGTTGCGGAAATCAGTGGCAGACCCGTTTTCAAATTGCTTCACCTTATCACTTACCATTTTTGAACCACTCAACGTAGTAAATACTATTTTACATTTTTAAAGAGACAAAATCATAACGGTCAAGTATTACAGGCACTTAAAATTTTGGCTCTATTGGGGTAAAAATTATATAGTAAAAACAAAGCGGACAGTGGTACCGACTCAATCCTTAGTGCGAATTTTGATTAATTATTATGGATTCTGTAATGTGTTATGTGCAATGTGCATGCCAAAATAAACTTTTTACGAATTAAAATATATTTTAACAATTTGTTGCAATAGGTACAACAACTTTTTTTTAGACAATTTTCAATGCAATGCGGCTTTTGCTACGTAATTGCACTATTGTTTGCAAAATTATTTATAGAATTCCTCTATTTTGGCTCTTTTTGGGATTCTGCACATTGATTTCCTATATTTTAGTATCTTATTATTTTTCCAATGATATTTAGTAATTATTTTTGCATTGGGCTGAAATTTACTATAAATATCTGGCAAGCCTGTCTATACTACATAAAATAGCGATAACTACTGAAGGACCTTCTTTCTTTGTCTATAGGATAAAGCAGAGTCTTGCTCAACCTAAAGGAATGTGAATGTAACTTTTAATAGAATTTAGGAGTTAAAGTTAATTTAGGGGGTTTCTTATACGATTAGTCTTTTCCATGGTTCATCAAGCTTGAGCCTCGAATCTCTTGCTTTGTTACGAACGAGAACTAAGGAAAGTCTTCTGAAGATACGTATATACCTCCTTTACTTACACGTTCAGTATATTAATCTAAACTTAACTAACTAACAATATTTGTAAGCTAAGGAAAGTTAAGTTACTTACATAATACATACTTACATGTAATGTACATAAAACGACAGATAGAATTAGATCTGATCAATGTAGAGGAATAATGTAATGCAACTATATTATAATTAAGTACTTACTACTTACATAAAGTTGTACATAGTACATACAATAATATATTATGTACTTAAGATTATATCTGTCTGTGTGAATTGTGAATTTGAATGCATAAGTGGAATGAGCGGGGAAGGAAGGACTACAAATCTGAAACTGTGACAATCAGCCCAAAATACCGCTATTTTATACTCACACGGATAATTCTAACAAATATTTGTAGACTACCAACTACCAACTAAACTACCAACTACCGGAGCAGAATACATTTAACAATATCTAAGTCTACTATGGTACTAAAGCTATAAGAACGAATAGATAAATACAATAGGAAAATCAGCCAAAATACATAGAAAACTAAAACTAAAGCCAAAGTAAAGCAAAGGCAAAGCAAACCGCAGAAATTTAACAAAGAGCCAGTCTCGTCTCTACAAAATCTAATGGATTTGGACGAAATACAATCTGACAAGTTGAGAGAAAGCGAGGATTGCCATTGCCATTTCAATAGATCCTTCCAAGGACATTATGTTGTTTGTTTTTATCCAATTGCGATTTGAATTTGTATGTACCCACCTATGTAGGTATAGTAGGTACGTAATATGATTGTATTTGTACTAAACTAGTTTATCCATTCAATTCCAAGTCACTAACTTTGCAATAAATGGGAATATTTTGTTGTTATCTTGCTTAAGAATAAATTCATTGCAAATTTAACAATGGGAAACATAGGAATGCTTTTGAAAGTAATGTTTCCATTGTTGTGGCCAAAATCCAGACACAAAACAAAGTGTAATTTAAAGTTTACAACATTGCGTCGCTCTTTTTTGTGTTAGGAAGGTATGTAGAGACATAAAACTTGGAAAACTGTTGAATAACAATGATCTTGTGACAACTTCACCTATAAATGTAATTTCATTTAAATTATTTTTAATTGAGACTCAATTGTCTGTGGCGTGGTGTATTAGTTTCAGCAAAATGCAATTGGTATCAATATCAGTATATCGGGCCTAATAAAATTAAAGAGGATTATTACAAACTGTCATGTCACAAAGTAAAATCCAGTATATAAATTTCGAACTTATTGGGAAACGATAGCCTTGGCTTGAAACGTTTCGAGCATATTTTAAAAGGTTTATATTTAATGGTACCATATAAAAACTTACTTTGCCATAATTTTGTAGACTTATTTTACCATAACTTTACTCATTTACCTAAACAATATCCAAATACCATAAAAATGGGAATTGACCTTATAAAAACTTATTTACCATAAGTTTAAGTAAAAATACCAAATGAAAAACTATTTTGACCATGATTTTAGTAGTAAAAGCTTCTCAAAATTATGGTCAAAATAGTTTTCATTTGGTATTTTTACTTAAACTTAAGGTAAATATGTTTTTATAAGGTCGATTCCCATTTTTATGGTATTTGGATATTGTTTTGGTAAATGAGTAAAGTTATGGTAAAATAAGTTTTTATATGGTGCCATTAAATATAAGCCATTTTAAAATGAAGCTTGATATTTTGGGACAGTTTGGGAATAAGACACTTTAATTTTTGTCAGCACGATAGGTTTATACTATTATATAATTAAAATACGATTATGAATAATTAGCATTGAGAAAAATAGGATTAAGTACTATTATAATAGTCATAACAATTAAGAAAAATCGATATCTGTTTTGAGACTTATCACTACATTCGAAACGCAATGTAATGACATTTAAGAAGTATTTGCTATTTAACTAATAGTAATTAACTCTTAATGTCCCATTGTGAATTATGAATATTACTAATGCATTGCATTGCATTGAATTGGCAAAGTCCGGTCAATAAAAGGTAAACCCTAAATATAATTAGATTAATGGAAATACTAAATAGATTGGAAACACTGTAGTCGAAAGTAGGAGAATATAATTAGTTAGAGTAGCTCTACAATAACGCAGCAATATTACAAGGGGAAATTTATCAAAAATTTTCCTGTGATGCAATATAAAAAAAATATATAATGGATGGACATATTAAATAACTATATGTACTTATTTATAAATAAATATACATAAAGAATACAGAGTAACTTAAAGGAGACATGACTAACTATTATCTATACAATATACATACATACATACATTATACATACATTATAGAAATTGTAGTTAAACAATTCCGTAATCGAATCAAGTAAAGGAAATAAATGTACCTATTTTATAAAATGGGATAAATGTGAGTTTGTGCAACTAATTATGACTATATGATACAAAACCTGTGAGAAAGTTGTGAGAAGGTCAATTTATTTGTGACAGTACTGTAGTAATATTATTATGTAACATTTTAATTGTTTTATATGTCAATTACTAAATGCTTTATGCAATGAATTCAACCTTTTGTATTAGATAACATAAACATTCAAAATATTTACATTTGTGTATGCATTGTTACAAAAATAAAACAAAATGTGAATGTGAAATGTGCCCTCGAGCTTTATGTAAAATGTCTAATGCCCTTTGTATTTATAAATCTATTATGTAACACCATGCTTTATTTACATTTCCATTACACAAATGTACTAATACAACATTACCACATGTATTTTTGAATTACTACATCAATTTATCATCTATGCTGTATGACTGACTTGACTTTGTGAATGTAAAATAAGTATGTACAATACTAGGACTAGGGGCAATGTAAATTTGAATACTTAGGCAACTTTAATTTAAGCTTAAGCTACTTATAAATAGTTATCGTTTGGGCATGAATGAACGTAATCCATAAACAACGAAAGCATATTATACAAATTTACTATAAAGTTGTACACGTGTATATACTTAGGAATGTGTATGTAGATAAATACCTCTAATTTTAGAAAGTCAAACAATGTAAGCCAACAGATAATAATTAAGTGAAGCCAAACTCATGTCTACTTACTACTTACCTGCTTATATTACTATTACAGTAAAGCTTTGTTTAAACCTGTCATGTCAATCTTCACAAACTTTCAAATAAGGAACTACTTTGTTATTCTGCGTTTATGCATAAACAACAAGCTTAATTAAGCGTGTACGTAATAAATGTATCTCCTTGCTTACAAAACGGATAAATCTCTACTTATCTCAAACTGTATACTTATTGCATACCACAATTATATGCATCCACACTTATTACTAATAAGTATTACCATTGCCTTATCAAAAGTAGTCTGCATATATTTACTGTTTACATGGTTTTCAACTATATTATATATTACATGAAAGTGTACGATAAGTGTCATGCATTTCGTCTATAAGGGTTTCGATATAAAGAATTTTCTTCATAAGGATTTGAGATGAGCGTCTATATAAGCAGATAACTGGACCTAAAAGGAAAAATAGGGAAAAGGAATTCTAAAACAGGGAAAATTGTTTTACGAGCAGATTTTGAAGGATTTGGATTCGGGGAGACGTTTCAAAGAAATTTTTCCGTCTAAATATATGTACCAACAATTCGGTTAATGCGTACTTAATACCATTATTGAATGGGGAATAGGAAAGTGTATAAGGCCTATTAAAAAGGTATACAAAATTGTGGAGCAATATAAAGTTTCACCTTTGGTCAAGTATTCAACTCTTTCATTGGCATTTTAAGCAATCTACAATTTAACAGATGTAAGGAATCCCACTATACAGATAGATAAGGATTTTGCACGGTCCCAAAGAATCTGTACGCGAAATTGTAAATTATTTCCTCTTCTATCTATTGATAACATTTATGCTCATGCATTTTTTAGTTCAAATTCAAAAACACGTAAAATCTATGCGTTCTGAGGATTTCCATTGACAATATTGATTCTCTGACTGAAAGTTTTACTGAAGACGAAAGATATTTAAAGTCTTGAATGTTTATAAAAGTAAATATGTTTGACGTTTGTGAGAATTAAAATGAGAAAATTAACAAATAATATTATTAATATTAATTAGATGAATCCGACATCACAAATTATATTGTAATTAACTGCTGTACAGATATAAGAAATTACAATTTTATTAACTAATGCTTTATTATAGATTATTTTGGCACTAAATGCCTGGAATTTTCTGTACTACCCTGAAACAAAATAATATATTGATCTTAAGTTTAGTACAAAATTTTTATTGCCTTTCACACCCATCCATCTACATATTTACGCATATAAGTAATTCCCCTGTATGTAAGGAGTTAAGCACTATCCCTCCAAGATTCCTTATACGCATAAAGTAGGTGCTGTATATAAGAACAGAAATAAACAACCGAAACACCGAGAAACAATATTATTAGCTGGAGGAGAGACACAGATCCATAGACTGACGTGGATGTGAGATGGAGGAAGCAAACTGCATTTGCATTGAAGAGAGTTGAAGTGGAAACATGGGACGATCCGAAATGAAATCTGTCTGGTATATCTGTACTTATGGATACAGCCTAGTCGCTATATATTTCAAACACATAGACATGAATGTGCAATAGTCTAATTAAATAAGTTTGCAACTGTACAGTACAAAAGGCTATAGGCAACGGTAAGTCAATTGCATTGCATCCAGTCTGTTTCTGTTACTCTACATGCAGATAATTTAATAATGTTTACCTATATGGTCTTTAGTGTGCTCCAATTTTATTCCTAGCCTGTAACTAAATATCTAACACCTACCGTACTATGTCCTCCTATTGTATAAATATAGTAAATATTGATTGTTTTCTCTTTGTATTCTTTTTTTGTTGTATCTACAGATAGGAAAAACATATCCATTCTGCAATAATATCGTCACTTATAAGTGAAAATGAAAAAAAAGTCTATTTTCTTGAGGAGTGAAATTACTAAAACACCACATTTTCTTGAAAGTACCAAAATGCTTCTACAAAAGTTCAGATTTTCTCATTTTCCTAGAAATAGGTATTACCTTACTAATTATTAATATTAATTAAAATGCACACAGAAAATAAAAGCAGAAATATTAATAATTCAATTATTAATTTAATATTAGATGCATTCCTCCTCTAATCAAATGTAGTATAACATTAGAACTAATTAAGAAGAATTTAGTATCCATTATTTATTTATTGTTTTCTTCTGTGGTTGTTCCACTGAGAATTCCTTTTTGACGATTCATCCTTAAATTCCTGTTTTATTTATCGTGAAATAAAATCAAAGTAAATTGAAATGTTTTATTGACAAGAAATTTATTTGTTTTAGCTTTAGCCTACACACCAGAGAGAGGAGGAGCATTTGTGAACGAGATAAACATTTTGTAACTGGTTTTGGTTTGCTGATATTAATGGTTTGATTGATCTGGATTGGATTCATGTTCACTCATTCATAGTTCTGTTGTTAAGGATAAAGGGTGAAAATAGAAATTCTCGTGAATCAATTACATTTTGAAGAACAGAGGAACAGGAAAGAGGAATATAATGTGATAGGTACTTTTGGTGCTTACAAACGTCATGGTTGTGGTTTGGTGTGGTCTGGATGTGGCTACATCACATTCGCATCCACATCCACATCCCACATTATGTATTATGCATTAGTTCCTTCCTTCCTTGCTCATCTCATCATCCTCCTGATCTCACCATTGCATGTATACATACCGTATAGGCAAAATTGGCTTCCCTAGGAATTTCCATATAATTATTTCTTCAAAGAAATTTTACCACAATTTTAAGTCAATAAATGTCAATATTTACATGACATCTAGATTAACAGGACAATAATTCTGAATTGTTAACGTTTTTAACGTTTCATGTTGACAAGAATTAATGTAGTATCTCTACGATAGGGGAAAATTCGCAAAATCATGATTTCAGGTCAATTTCAGCATTATTGTCCTGTAAGCCTGCAAATCTTTTGGAAATTGCAATGATAAGCATTTCGATTTCCTTGTTATCTTTATTGCATGCTGACATTAATAGGCCCCCGCAGGCCTCAAAAAAAGTTAGCATCCCGGCATCTTGGAAATCTGGAATGCGGGTGGGGCTACGCTTGGAAATTGAAAAACTTTTAGACTTTCTCCATTTAACCAAATGGAGAAAGTGGAGAAAATAGAAAGTAGGGGGCGGGGTTTTTGGTGAAAGTCTGCTTTCAGGATTTTTGGAAGAATTTTTTTTTGAGGCCTGCCCCTTATATGGGGAATAATAAGCTACCATAGCTAGGTACATTGAGAACCATTCAAATTGGTCTTCCCAACTTTTCCATGATTATAATAGAGGGACAATGAAAAACAACTGAGGAAATATTAATTGGATTTATACGGCACCGCAAATAATTCTATTCCATTTTCCATATTGTTTTCCCTCTTATGATTAGTACTTCCAGATTTATACCTAATTTCTCTATGTGTTTAGTCGCTATGTATATTTTAGATCCCAAAATTCGTATCCGTTCTCATTCTCCAAAATTGAGAATAGGTATGAAAATTTAGTTAGCATAAGCGTAGGTAGCGCAAAACGGAAATCCCAGCGACAGTTCAGTCAAAGCAGAAGCAGATTGAACATTAAACAGAACAGAAGGAAGAAGAGAAAGATGGAAAGCAAATTCAAACGAAAATATCATCACATCGCTATCGCTCCAGATTCCACATCCGAAGAATCAGCCATGGATTTATGTATATTTGCTTGCGATTTACATTTAATACCTACATGTGGCAATGGCACTATTGAAAGGAGTTAGCGTATGTTCTATTTTGCAAAGTTTGGTACACAATCACATAAAATAATAAGCTTAGGATGCGAATATAGCATGTTAAATTCCAGTTTTCACTACACAGACCGCCGACCGTACTTAAAATATAAAGCACCTTTAGTTTCTATATTAAGGGCTTAATAATAATATGGAGATACTGAGATTGAGAATTATCTACACATACTTAGGCATTTCATTTAATATTTGCATACGTTATTTTATAAGTTGACAGTGGAAATATTTTAATTTAAACATTTATTTACCTAATCCTTTTTTGGTTGGCATATTTAAGCATTAATGACACCAGTAGCAAATAAATAAACCAATGCAATTTAATTGTAATGATAATGATGCTACAGATTGAAATAGGGCAGGACTGTCACTTTTTCGTTAAATATGTAAAAATTGTATCATATAGTCATAACTAACATTGAAAAATTATTTAACAATTTCCTGCCGTGAATATTAGCTCTAGTAGACTATAATCAATCCTACAATCTGCATGAAAACTGTCAAACTGTAACCAAAAGAGGTTTTGGTTGTATAGATATATTACATTGTGTGAAGATTTCTGCTTTTATTAGCCCACGTATAATTTATATGCAATTACAACACAGTAAATGTGATTTAATCATTGTAGGCTAGGTTTTGAAATAAATTTTTATTTAGGAAATTCTTATTGTTACATTTAATTATTACAGGGGAATTTTCACTTCTTTTTTTGATCAATTTTATTTATAACACTATATTATGTATTTATTTTGTTGTTCAGCAGATTCAGATCACAGAACTAAAGCTAATAACTTCCAAGACTTCTTCCAAGCAATTTTTTTTCTAATGTGATTTTATTTGAATACATATAGAATGTTTTTGAGTATTGATTATGTGATTTGCAACAATAGACAAAAATCAAACAGACATTAATACACATACAGCTATGATACAGTAGAGTAGAGTCAGTAGAGTGTGCTCGCAAAATGCGTCTTTAAGTACGTACCTATTGCACTTTAAGATATTGCATCATATTACATCAACACATTATCCTGCTCTCTATATGTAAACATTCTTTCGATGAGATGAAAGTTTATTGTTTACAACTGGAACTGGACTGGCCTGGCCTTCGGTATTATGTTCTTTTATTCCTTAAGCAAATATAGATTTAATGCTCAATATTCGCTGTAATTTAATATCCTATTGTATTGCTAATATTTACGTATACATACCTTACATACTGTTCTGGAGTTTTTTTCTGGAAATACTCAGGATTCATCTAACTACCTGAATTGACTGAAACAGAAAATAGTTAAGCATACAAGTATCGGGTTACTTTACATTAAATTAAATTGAATACTCTTCTTTTTATTCAGAATCAATGTTACCTGATATATAAATGCTTCAGACTACAGATACCTTCTATAGAATACTGTTACCATTATACATACATTGTAATAGTGAATCAATGTACTGCATACTGCACTGCATAAGTAAAGTAAACTTGTCTTAATGTATGTAAATGAACTCATTTCACTTTAATTCAATTTAACGATTCATTGGATTTTCATCTAAATGAGATACGCTACACATACTTATTTATGCAGTAGGTAGGTACAGGTGCTACTCCTTTTTTATTACAGGTACAGTTCATTCTCTGTACAAAGATTCCTGTATAAAGGAAATTCCCAATATAGAAAGGATTTTGGAGCGCCTGTTTAGTTTACATGTAAAAAAGCCTAAAATCCAAAGCGGATATAAGGAATTTTCTAAAAGGTACAAAATCGCTGTTTGTATTGTATTGATTTTCTGGCTGAACCTTTAACTTTAAGTTAAGTTAAGTTAAGTTAAGTTAAGTTTTATTCAGGGATTGATATGGCCGCAGCCTTTACAATCGTTAATATTCATG
>JAQFYC010004143.1:0-18172 GCA_034694165.1 Tomocerus mixtus | reverse complement strand
TTCAGCAGAAACTTTCCGCAAAACGCTCATATTGACAGACCATGATTTCCTTCCCTTTGATTTTGCAGGAGCTACTAGTGCATATATTTATGTATATGTTACTATTAGCTATGCATTTAACGAAATGTTAGTGTTATTATTTGACAGGAAATTATAAAGGAATGGTAGCTGCAAAGTAATTAAATGATAAAATATTATTTCGCTACCTAATATGGAACAAGGTAGGCCAGGCTACTAAATACTTCTACTTGGATCTCACTCCTAGCTTTTCTTTGATCTTACATATTCCTTTGATAGCTAATAATCCAACATAGCAACTTTTACCTATGCCTTCAACGGCAACAAAACGACTGCCTACGTACAAATACAACGCAGATTATTAGTCACTACGTAAATTACGCCTACATAAATTATGGTCATTAGCTAAATACTTATACTTAGAGTTAAGGAGCCGAATGGTTGTGAGCAAATTTACTCAAAACATGCGACTACCAATTTATTGCGAGTTTTATGTATGTATACTTATATATTATAGTATGTAACTGCCAAATCATATCAAACACCATCTTGTACTTGTCATGACCAAAAATATAGCTTTTTTCAGCTGTAAAGCTTTACTTATGCATATAGAAATCTAATTGGAATTTGCATTCAAAATTTTAATATTTAGGAACTTGGAATTAATTTTATTTCCATTTATTAATTTCATCCACTAAAAGGTGCCGCTTCAGTTTATGCGATGATTTATTGATATGTAAGTTGAAGGAGATTAACTTGGCCGATTTGTGGTATCGTGCCCAGTAGATTTCCTTATTAGTAGCACTAAAATAGCTCGAGCACTTACACTGCAAATGTCATACAAATATTATACCCACTTTGTAATGGTTAGTTTTTCAAAAATATATCGTTCTCTAAATGAATGGAGGAAGACGAACATTAAAAATGAAGTAGAAAGATACAGTAGGGAAAATTTCCCGAAATTAATGTGGCTACAGGCTTGAGTATTATGGTGTTCCCTTCTTGTTTTATAGCAGACTGCCTACAGAATTTAAGTGAGATATATTTAGTTGGTGGATTGTCTTTAGTGTGCGTGGTGTCTAGTGTACGGATGCGGTTGTCGTTCCCAGTGACTTGACTTAGCTGTGTTTTGTGTAATATCACTACATATGAATGATTGTCTTACACTAGAGATACAGTGAGCCAAGTTGGTTAAAATTCCCTGAATGTCATGTCATTTTTGTCACTACAAATAAGAAGGGTCTTTCTCTCTCTCTCTCTCATTATTCCCTTCCTTTTCCTCTTTAACTTGAGGACAGGACACGACAGATAGAGACAGCCCCGTGTGACAAATTGGTTTTGCTCCTAATAGTTCTTTGACATTGTCCCATTCTCATTTATGTGACTCTTCTTCAAATACATACTAGTACATAAACAAGACAGCTGTGCCCTAGTCTACTACTCTGTGTAACCTACACTAACTAAAGCATGTGTTTTCTTAGATGCATAAATTGAGTTACATCTAGTATTTACTTACTCAGGACAGAAGTTCGTAACTATTGTTCGAAGAAAATCTACAGTAGGCTCATTCATTTAATTTTACACAATATTACTTTTTAACACGAACCAATATTTTGTAAAATACTGGTTCGTTTCTCTATGCCCATTTTTTTGACAGATGTTATGTTGCTTGTGCAAAAAGTAAATAGCTCAACAAATCTTTAGAAAATAATATTTTTTGGAAAAATATTCAAAAATAGTTAATATATAGAATTTCTTACCTAGTACATTAAAATTCAATTAAAAATACACTTAACTATGCATTATCCTAATTAAAAGCGTTTCACAGCAAATTTATGCATAAATGAAAATATTTATAAATGACTGGTGTGTGTATAGTGTATAGTGCCGAATTATCAGTAGTTATACCATGCAATCGCACTTGGATAACTAGAGCTAATATAAACATATTGAAATATAAATAAATATAAATATATTGCCCGAATTGAAGGAGATAAACTACATCGTTTGCCAAGTGAACCCCTCCCTATGTGCAAAGTGCATCCCAAGTCTCACACACCGTGTGATCTGGAATTATTTATAGTATCTTGTCGAAAGGGATAATGTAGTAAAGAAGATTTGGAAAGCTGCCTAGTCGATTAGGTAGCTAACCATGCAGGCAGCAGAAACTTCGCCTGTGCTAATTATTTTAGGTGAAAAAATTGTTATTGATTTTAGTTGAGATGGGATGTGGCAGTGCTACAGAAAGTGTTGCAAGTTCACTTTAATGACAATGTAAGCAATTCTATAGAACTGACATGACAGAAGGTTCAGCCCCCACACCTGGCAATTACCTACAAACAATGCATTGCAATTGTATTCTAGCTTTAGTTGCGAATCGGTGCCAAAACTACTTAGCCTAACAAATTCCAAGCACAAAATATAATGTGCAACTAACATCGCTAACTTGTTTTTATGTTTTCATGACGACTACCTCCTTATGTATTTAGTGATGGGGATTGGGCTACCGTACTTACATTACATCCACTTTGTATTGTGTGGCATGCCATGGCATTCTAAAATATGTGTACAGACTTGCTCATCATAAATAAACACGGTCCAGCCTACATTCCACTGAAATACTTATAAATATATGCATTTACCTATCTACTTATGTGTAGTTTTCGAAAGTACAAATAGTTGCTAGTTTATTGTTGGCTTACGATTACAGCTTGTATGTAGATACAGAATTCAAATAGAAATTTGTAAGCGTCAATACTACAAAAAGAAATTCCCCTTTACTCATAAAATTGTTAGTAAGTGAAATTAGTATAGTAGGTAAAAATTATATGGGAAATGGACCTGCAATTCTCAAGTTCCCTCCGTCGAATCTTCCTTTAAAAAACTTAGCCACGATAATTCTATATTTACAAGGTACGCTCCCATAAATGTTAATAAAATATTTTGCATAAATATTTTGCTAAGTGTGTGGTGTTAGACGGAGGGGTCATTAGAAAGGATGCTATATAGACATATATTTTCTTTTCTTTACTCTTTATCACTACTAACAGACTCTTCATAGTCACCAACCTCTCTTCGTATTTTATAATTTATTCTGCTCTTTACATATACTTATCGTTAGCTCTTTCTCTTTCCCAGCAATTTGATTCATTTAAGGGTCGGCCACACCATATACCACGCGGCTGTCATGTACCTAATCGTATGTATGGCAAAAAGTACCCTTTGACGACAAATTATGTAGAACTGTCAAGTATTTCATTTCAAAGCAAAGGATATTTTGCGTTGGCTGTCGTTCGTACTTACGATTAGTGTTGCTCCGCATTGTAAGAATAGTAGCCCCCTAATTTAAATCTTATAAAGTAATCATGGAGGGAATGACGAACTCTCTGATTAATCTGTCCATTTATGAGTTTTCCTTTTAAGCTAAGCCTTTTCATCGCTTTTCGTGGATTGAATTGGAATTTTTAAGCGTTGTTGTGTTCCCTTTGGGCTCTGCCAACAATTTATTTCCTCAAACTACTCAGGATACATAGTATAAAATATACACAATGTCATCCACATTATTCCTACTTATACAAACTGTCATCCGTCTCTACATCAATACAATGTAGTAGTACAGTATGAGATAACCAATTGACTAATAACAAACTACATGACATATCTATACATGCCTAACCCTTAGATACATAGACGCACCGTGTACCCACCAAATTGTAGTCGTTCAGATAGGAGTGAATAAATAAACAAAATTGTCATTTAATATGATAAGTATAATATACTCCTGTTTCTTTTTTATTCGGTAATTTCAATCAACAACAACGGCATTAGTATTAGATTTCAATTGAAATCATATAACATTCACTTATGAAGTATGTTGTAAGTTGTATACGAAACAACTCTATATCGCAACCGCCACGGATGTCTATGTATCTGGCAAGAGTATTAAAAAAGTATTGGTTAAAATTTCATGGGGACAAATTACAAACACGGTCGTCATCATGACACTGTGATTATTATGCTGTCGCGTCAAAAAATACACGCGCTCTCTTCCAATTTCATCGTAAAACCTAAATAACTTAAATAAGTAACAAGAGACTTACACTTGCAATACATGGCATTATTCCCTCCCTTTGCCTTTAGCTGCATAGTTGTTTGGCAAGCCCTATAGTAATTTCTATTGAAAATTGTAGATAAATGCTTAGGCGTTTGTTGTTTGTTTGTATAGTAAAGCTGGCTGTGTAAGTAAGTAGGTAAGCCAACTCGAAGAATTTGAATGATTTTACTAACAACTAACGTAAGGCTAAGGCTACCCGAGTAAAGTACGTAGCTGTATTGTAGAAGGCGTAGTTTCTAATACATATAAATAGTAGACACTTATTGTTAGTTAATACTTTCAATGCATAGTGTATGTACTAGTTTGCCTATTTTATAGCTAGATAGTTATAGACATTCAGTTGACTAATGCCACAAGATATTCATTCACATCACAAAACCTACATCAGAACCCAACACATACACAGAGAATGATGTTATTGTGCTATTGTTGAGGAAAATAAAGAATCAATCCAGAACAATGTGACTGTTCCGGTTTCTCGCCTTCGTACAGTATTGCTTGAGTGCTTTCATTGTGCGCTCTTAAGTTTCACGAAGAGAGAAGCCTCTTAAGAAGAGTAAGAAGTAAGAGCAAGAGTAAAGTATAGAGTAGGAGTCGCGTGAAGTGAACTAAAGTAGAGTCTAAGAGAAAGAATGCTGAATTACATTGCTACAGTACTGTAGTACATATACTTATTCTTATATAAGTAAGTAGTACATAAGTTTTGCTGCATTATATTATTGGCATGACATCGCATGCAAGAAAATGTCGTTGTCGTTTCGTCGTTGTCGTTTGCTTACTACAGTTTTGTATGTACACAAGAAAGTGCCTTAGCTGAGCGGATGCTCATTGTCTGCCTTAGCGTCGTCTCCTATTCACAAATTCACAATACTCAAGTATCAGAGCATTATTATTATGTTTGTAGTAAAAGAAAGGCGAGAGCTCTAAGGAAGCTCCTAGCACCTTTAGTACTCCGTCCGTATGTATGTGTTGTGTACTTACTAATACCAAATACTAACTTTGCTTTGCTTACTTTGCGTGGCATTAGTTACCTACCTGGGTTACGCTTAGGCTGCCGCGAAGGCTTCCCTCAAACAACACTCATTTATAAGGGTAATAACAACAATGGTAATCTCTAAATAAATAAGCACTGGTGGTTTATGATGGTTATGATGAAACAGAAATACTTTCATAACCATCTTCCTTTCACAAATCTCGGCGGCAAGGCAATTGCTCTGTAGACTGGTAGCCGGTAATAAAAAGGCCGCATAAATTTTAAGTAGGCATATCTTTGCTATTACTTACATCCATATGATATACCTTTTATAAAATACTATATTCACAGCTTATTTATGTGTTTTCATAGACTTCTCTCACTTCTTTAGACATCACTTTAATCGTAAGATATATATAACCTTATAGTCTGGCAAATAAATGCCAGAGTAAGTAAGGTATGTAAAGAAGTAGGCAAGAAGGACTAAGGTAATAAAGCTCATCCTCACTACACTACACTATAAACATACTACATGCAGTAAACCAAAGAAAAGTAGCATCATGTACTACTGATAGGAATAAACATGTGTAAATAGTATGTGTAGGGTTTATAACGAGTGATATAGGTATGGTACATAATAATATGTTTTCTAACGTTGTGATATTTGAGATTTGAGACACAGAACATGAGCAGAGTGTATTATCCGCCTACTTAAGAATATATTTTCCCCACAGTCTCATCTTTTTGGCTTCCTCTTCACTTCATTTATTCTTTTGTATCCTGTTTAGTAGCTATTGTGCGTACTGTACAAAAACAAACTATCCTTAACCTATAATGTTCTTGATATAATCTAAATAAACCACGCAAATTCCATTGTAGTTAACGAAATGTTGGCATTCTGCGTTCACTTGAAAGTTAAGTACGTAAGCAACATACGTATAGGCACTGATATTATACCCACCTAGGAAAGTACTTACTTATGGGTAATAGTAGCTAATGTACTTATGACAATCCCAAACTTACATCTATTATAAACCATTGTATTCCATTATATACCTACTTTGTGTACTTACCTGTCCTTATATTATGTGTGCGTAAGACATTAATAGTAAAGAGAAGAACTAAAGATAGCATGCAGTTTGCTCAGTTCACAAGAAAACAAAACAAGGCAACCGACACAAAATAGAGCCAAAGGTTGTTTTCTGGAGCAGAGATGAAAACAATGAAAACAAAGAGAGGCTTTGCTCTTTTGTCGGTCACTGAATTTTTGTTTTCTCTTTAGTAGAAGGTGTCCTGATATTCTGAGCTTATAGTTATCTTGGAACATATTACATGTATAAAGGGATTTCCTACCCTACCAGGCTAAACAGGTTGGTTGCTCTGGAATTTATTCATATAATTTAATATGCCTAAACCAAAAGCGTATCCCATCCTTTAAATGGATAAATTAGTATATAAATATGAATAAGTATTAGATATTCGAAAACTGCTGCACATACTCACAAGTAAAATTTCATTATCAAAATGTTTAGGTGTATGCTTATCCTATTTGTATTTAAGACAAATGATAAATTAAATTTCAAGATTCCAAAAAGTTTAAAAAAACCGTAGCTGAATACATAATATTATATTCTGTAAAAAAATAACAGGCTACCGTAAAAATCGTTTTTATAAATTTTTTAATGGATGATGTAGTACATAATATACACGCACTTAACTTGCATACATGTATCGAATCGACATTTTCCGATGGTTAATAAAATGCATAAAAGTAATCAGATAACTTGGAATTTTTCACCGTGTAATTGGCACACATTAAATTTTACTTCAGAAAAGACTTCTAGCAGCTTTTGAAAAAGGATGGGTGATGGGTCGACTCATAACTACGCTAGGTATATATAGAAGTACTATTTGGTGAGTATATCATAAAAGTAGCTTCAGTCTGTACTCCGCACTACACTACAGTACATAATATTTATTGCATATAAGAAAGTATAATATGTAATCCTCCTACACGTCTCATGGAGAGTTAATGTCACTGTCACCCCCTGTGGCTTTGCAAAGCATTAATAACAAAACTTCTTACCTTATTACTTTTGTCAGCTCAACAGTTTCGCACATCCCTGGCCTGGCAATTGCAAAAAGCTTAACCCCACAGACCCATTACTTTGTCATTACGGATATTATTAAGTGTCGTATTTTATTATCAACCTTCTTTTGGTTCTTTCTTGCTCTTACGGTTCAACGTGGCAATATATCAATCTCTAATGTATACACTAGTGCTACGTAATACTACATGATATTGTACTTGGAGTTTTGCAAGGTACAGTGCAAACCGCATATAATGGATCCAGTTATAAGGGAAAGCCGATATAAAGAACAGATTTTGAGACCCTGTTTGGTTTACGTGTAAAAATGCATATCTAAATAATGTTAAATCGCGTACGAAAACACATTGTACTAATATTATTATTAAATTTAGTATCTATTGGTTTAATCGCATCGTAAATAAGCATATCAGATATAATCCATATTGTAAAGGGACTCCCCTATACAGATATAAGGGAACCCCCTATAAGGGGCACACTTTTCTGGTCCCGTGAATTCCCTTATATGATGTTTGCACAGTATATCACAAACCTAAGTACCTATATTATGTCTTATGTCTTCGCATGTATGTGAATGTTCCACGACACTACTGTCCAGTTATAAAGTTCTGTAATGGCCGTTGCAATTGTATTATGTACTTTGTATTTATTCGCTGTAGACTGTTCTTAAAGTGCAAATTGTTTTACCAGGTGCTAAATTACAATACTTTGAGTTGGTAATTTACTAGTTTTGCTGAGTTGAATTGGAGCTGGATTCTTGGAACTTTTTAAAAGCATTTGTACATACACATCTGACCTGTAATTACATTAAGTAGGTAATAGCAGATCCTAACACAATAAAACATACAAAAGGTAGACGACTTGAAGAATATGATTTGTCTATGTTTCCTATGGCGCTACTCAGATATTAAACTTACATACAAAGATTAAAATAATGTAATAATGATACATATACCTAAAACAAGTGAAATATTTTTCTGAAAAATATGAAAGAAAGCAATTAAAATAATTTTTTTTTGGATTTTATAAGGATTGTTTTTCCCTAACTGTACTAATACATATAAATGATATCTTACATAAGTAGTTTGAATAAATATATCGGCCAAATTTACAAAATCTCTTTTGCATTTAACGCCTGACTATTACCTACTTGTGTAAGTAGGTACTTACAATATTATTGCCATTAAAATTTATGATTTTTATCTAGAATTATACAATGGTTTGACTGACTGGATAGAGTTACTCCTTGAAATGTTTATTATCCTTCCTTTGCTTCCATTGCTATGGATTTAATGTAGAAGAATGTGTTAAAGGAAGAAATAAAGCTCAAAGTGCTTTCTTGGTTGCTTTGCTTTAGTTCACTTTACTATGCCGTACTAAACAATTTCAATGAAAAATACACAAACATTTGCCATTATGCTGTGACATCTGAGCCGCTTAAGTAGTGTTCTTGTGTAAAGAAAGTTTAGTTAAGGGAGCACAAAGGTGTGCATTCAGGTAAGTAGGAGGCAAAAGGTGGGCCAGCAGCCAAACATTTATACGTATAGCTACGAGGATGAATAAACCTATGATCCTTACATCGAACTGTTCATGTAATCTGTAGAGTAAAGGTATGCTATTACAATACATATAGTAATATGATAAGTTTACTTACTATTACTATACTATACAGTACCTATATATAATGTAACATTCGACATAATATCTCATAAAGTATAACTGCTTTCCTCTGTGGGGTTATTCAAGTATTTTAAGTGGTCCAAGTTCACCTTCCTTCCAGATTTCCTTAGCAAACAAGAATAATGTTTCAAAAGAGCAGCAGCCAAGCCAGAGAAGGGAACTGAAAGAGGGCAAAGGATCATACATTACTTATATTCGCAGTCCTTTCGCATATAAAAGTAAAATTACAAATATATCACCTAGACTATAGAATAGTACAGATATATTGCCAGCCTGGCCTGCCACACGAATATTTATGTATATAAACCTAGGCAGTACCTACAACCAAAAGAAGTAACTTATAAAAAGGTGTATATGTACTTATATAGACATAAACTATAAACCAATGCAGAGCTATGCAATGTAAATATCAGTATCTAAAGAAAATAAAGAAAAGAGCAAAATATAACGGCATGCATGGATAAGCAAAGCATCTTGGGTAATTTATTTCAAAGTACTTACGTAAGCAAACAAGTAGAAATAGAGTAAATTGCTCAAGCCACCTATTCCTACCACGACTCTCTATTTAAACACTAACCTAACCAAGTTCCTTCTTCCTAGTTAACTTTGTACTTGTACCTTTCTACTTGCTGTTGCATTGCAACTACTACTTTCTTACACATGGTCTATATAAATATGTGGAGAAGAAATAGCCCGAACTGGAGCTCCTAAAGGTATCATAGCCATAGCACTAACTAAATAGTATGTAGTATGTAGGCATATGCATACTTGCTTTTGCCTCGGCTCAGGATTTCCTTTTCCATCATCCATTTAAGTTTCCTCGAGGTATATTAATTGTATAGCTTCCTTGCCTTGCCTTGCTTTGCTTTGCCTTCCAGAGAGAAGTAAAATGTTTAGCCATGCAAAATTTTCCTCTGCTTTTCTCCACTTCCATTACATCCTTCATAATATTTATTCGGTTACATATTTACCTTAGATCTATCATTTGATATAATACACACACTATACAGTTTATTTCAAGGAATTATTTGCTCAGTACATAGTATATAGCAAGCAAATACATGCATAACATACTTGAGCCTTGCCTTCCCCTGTTGTATCTTATATGTACAATGCAAATACACAATTTAATGTATTTAGCAAGTCTACTTAGAGACAGACTTGTGAAAGGAATGAGATTTATGAAATATCTAATATAAAATAGTAAAGAATGTTAAATTAATGGACAGATAGTAAATATAGAAGGCAGAAAAGCAACCAAGTAAGAGTTAGAAAGTAAAATAAATGTAGACAGAACAAACTTAGGTATACAAAGTTGGAAGGCAGGCAGGGCAGCATAGCATAGCTGAAGCAGACGAAGTACATAGAAAGACAAGCTTACAAAGGATGGAGATGAAGTATGGAGGTATTCACCTTTTCTCTAATATGCACAGCAGTAGACTGAGTGGGGCAAACTCATAGTCATGCAAATATTTGACCTTATTTCATGGATTCTCAAATACTATTCTCAAACTATTCACTCACTCACCCATCTTGCTTTTAAGCTTTTCTTACAACCAACAACCCTATTTTATCAAAAGTGAAAAATGGAATTTCCTGTCATTATAAACCATTATAGTTTATGAAAAGTCTCATTGGAAGTATCTTATAGTCTGTTTTCCTCTATAGACCCATTGCAATGCAATGGTATGTCTACTTTATGTTGTTTGATGTCATTGTTGACTGCAATGAAACTGTTAGTTGTACTTTGTGAACAACGTTTGTACTCTACCGTCTCATTGGCAACTAAATCTAATCTACTGTACACAATAATATTATACAACCTACAGGGTGGCAAAATCATACTTTGAAATTTATATGCAATTTATAGTTAGTTTTTCGATGACAAGATATTTCTACAAAATACAGTATTTCGTAATAGAAGTTTGTTATAAATATTATAAATGTCTGATAAGGTCGCAACGAAATTATCTTTAGTATATTATTATTAAAATGCAAAATTATCACTAATGAGCGAATATTTTGAACCCTGTATATAAAAAGGGTTACTGTCCGTTAATAATATATAGCTATGCAATACTTGGGCACGTATAGAATTCTGAGTAAGTGACACACAAAGAAACACATCCATCCTTCCTCTATCTAAAGAAAGAAGGTTAAAATCCCGAAAGGACTCTTTTCATCTGATCGTCTTTAATGAGGAATGGAAAATAAGAGGAAAATGCTAAGCATGTCTATGGGAACATCGTTGTCAACTTATATATAACCATCTCATCCCTTCGGTGACACACTTTACTTTCTACTTACACTTTCTTCTACTTTTAGTTATTGTGCCACATGGGAGTGCAAAAAGGAGGAGAAAGTCTTTTTATGGCTAAAGTGATGATAATGGTGATAGTGCTCCAATTTCTCGTTGTGTAGTCGTCCCAGTTCAAAGTCTAACATCTAAGCCATTGTGACATTAACATTTCTTTGCAAAAGATTATAATATTAAAGAAATCAATAGAAAAGAGAAATAGCAGTTCTACATAAAGATATTAAACCGTAGCCGTAGCACAACCAGCTTGACAAAATAAACTAAACGTTGTGAAATATTCTTTCGTAAGTAATAGCCACGCTATGTCAGTACCTATCTATCATACAAAAATAAATGTATCTTGCATTTGCAACTTGCAAACTGATTGACTCAGGATATTTAAACAAGGGGGGAGTTAGTAAATTTGAATAGCAGGGTAAAAATGTAAATGGATGAACTTTTACTAGGAAATTGCTCTGTACAAGGTGGTAAAAATGGGAAATAAACATTTAATGCCACAGCTCCCCATTAAAAGGAATTGTTTTAAGCATAATTTTATTATTGCAAAACAATATTTGGTGCTACATAACTTAATATTTGTTCCCTTGTATGTATTTATATACAAGTAAGTTCCTTCCATGGTCTGGCATGGGCAATATTATTGAAATAGTATTTTAGTAGAACATTGAGCGCGGTGCTTCATGTTTGTATGTCTGGGGACGACAACACCATAAAATAGTAATTTGTAATTTTGTGACTGGGAGCTAAAAGAGTCCATAATAAAGAATTGTCAATATTCACAGCTTTTCCGGTCGTCTAAAGATAACAAAAGTCATCATTATTATTGCTCTATAGTTTTAGGTCTCTATAATGCACAGAAGGAAGGAGTCGCTAAAATAAAAACTAAGGATTAGTAGTACATGCGGAGCCGCAGGACTTGGACTAACTACTTACTAATACTAATAAACCTTTGAAGACATCGCATAACCATTTGTTTTATGTTAACTGTCTCTGTTGCTCTCTCACAACACAACCACACAACACTAACGCCATTGCAATGCATTACCGTCCACAGACAACACAACCCGGCCAGAGAGTATGAATGCCACTCCGGTGAACCTTAGAACTAACATTCCATAAAGATTTTCGAAAAATATCTGCATAATGATAAACTATAAAGTTTTCTATAACATGTATTTCCATTTGGTACCGCATAGTACAATTAATACTAATCCCACTTCATGCTGTACCAATTTTTAAACGTATTGATATTTCAGTAAAGGAATTGCAAAAATGTTTGCTTAATTTTTAGTGGCGTTGGTCATTCTTAGGGTCGACGTCTGGTATTAAAAATCGCTGGTCACAGTCAAAACCCAAATTCATGTAATGACACACAGGATATTTTGCATGCCTAATTCGGCTTCCATTTTATCTACTAAAATGCTTAATGTAAAATTAGAAATGGGTTTTTATGTAGCGACTTTGCAAATGCTCGACCGTACTTACTCCCCCAGCCGAAAGTCCACAAGGCAGTTAATGGCAATACGCTAAATTTAATAACAGCGGAAATCTCTGAAGTAAATTTTGATTGCCTTGTCCTAAAACGGTTTAGCACAATACTAAAAAGTGATAGTCAATAAGTAGGCGGATGCCGAGTAAATAAATACATGTAGAATTTAGATACCTATCAGTACTGCCTACTTGTTGTTCTGTAGTCATAGTCATAGTCATATTATTCTGATTACTTAAACCCCATTTGTAAAACAGTCAAGCATGGCACATAAAGTGTCATATATGGGAAATGAACAGTAAACTTTCCCTCATTAAAATATACGAATACATACTACATACTCTAAAGTCAAAGTCCTACAGCTTTTCACCACCTTAATAGAAGGATTTAATACTACGATATGCAAATTCACATGTGCTGAAAAAAACAAATCCTAGTGTGTGGTATGCTAATAATGTAGGATAAAATAACGGAATCTCTAACACAGTAATGCAATGTCACGGCCATTCAACTAAATTAACATAAAAATTATGCATTACAGCAAAAAAAGTGTTTATAGTTTATATTAAATGAAAATTAAGGATTATATTACTTTGACTCGATTCTTACTTTCCTTAACAAATTTTATATTGTGCATTGCCATCTGTAGAATTAATTTCCCAAGAATTTGGCATTCTTACTTGGGTTCAAATTTTTCAAATTTCTATATTTGTACTCAGCTAGACTATAATACTGTATAATGGTGCCATACCAATATTGAGAACTACCAATAATTTGGTAATTACATTATATGTATATAGTATACAGCTGAACTGATGACGTGCAGTTGTTTTACACTTTCCCTAAATGGCAATCTTATTATGCCCGAATTCTATAACTACGCTATAATATGTCATGTTAGGATTTAAGTGAACACTTAATTGCTTTTTTGAAATAGTAGAAAAATTATGAGATGGAATGGGCTCATTTAGCTCCAGTAGTAAAATGCAGTGGCAAAAGCGAGTGCCAAATATCCACACTTCTCTAATACATCATCTATTTTTGGGTTGTTTGCTTATCCTATGATTTTTACTGCCTAGCATTAGAATTACAAATATAAGACAATTATTATAAGTCTAACTAAAGTGCTTTATTGTGGCACTTTTGTACCTAGTTAAATAGAAAATGAATGAAATGTATCTTTCATAAATTGGTAAAAAATATATGCGGCCGAAAAACAGAATTCTACTATTGCCGAGATGATAAATTGTATACACATGCATCGTAGAGAGATTTGAATTAAACTTGTATGGCCAGAATAGCCACACTTGGTTTTATAGTAATTAGTTGCACACTAGGAATACTCACTAACATTGCGGAATTAATGGAAACATCTTAGGGCAAATAGCCAAGCTTGCTTGTTTTTAAATAGTTTATTTACTACCTTCTCCTTTCAGAGAAGAAATTGCAATTTCTGAGACAAGTATACAATATTTACAATAGTACAATAATACGGATATAAACAGTAGATATATATACGAGTAAATATGTAAGGTACCTACTGCTGTATAATTTTAAATGTCGCAGGCATCTCATACTCCACTACATATACAAGTTTTGCCAATGCAATATGCTCTGTAGGGTTTCACACAGAGCGCACCTCACACCTACTATAGAGCACTAATCGTAAGCACTCAAAAATCAAGTCAGCAGAGCAAGCCACCCAAAGTAAAAAGGAACATTAACATTGACGCTATAAGTGCATAAACTGAGCATTGCAGGATATTAGTGAAAACATAAACCCCACGAAATACTTTTTAGCTTCGCTCGTCCATTATTTTTGTTATTACCCATACGAGCTTGTTTATGCGATGTCTCTGGTAGCTGTGAGTTGAATGAGCAAAAAACACGTAGGTACTGAAGATCTGGGAACGGGCCGAGTAAAACTGGAAAGTAATACCATAAAATAAGATGAGCTTTGCCTGAGCTATAATTGTAGAGCGTGAACTCAAAATTACGTAAACATACCAAAAATCTAGTAATCATATTCATCACCTCCTCATTTCAACAAAAATATAGCTCGCCATTATGCAAAAGAAATATTCAAAAAATTCTGTATTTTCACATTTTCGGGTACAAAGGAACTGGCATGCATAAAAGCGAATGTTTACCTTTGTAGACAAAAAGGATTAAAATTTTACAAAAACATCTTGCGAGATATCTTGAATCATTTGAGAAATAGTAACTGTAAAAACATACATAAAATATAGGCCCGTTCCCAACTCTAAGAATGACAAAGTTGCTGGGTAGGGCCACAAGTAATTATGTTACTGTTGAACAGATGAATGTATGGTAAGAAGGAAATAAAAAGCTAAAATGTGTTTTCTCAATTTCTTTTCTACTACTTACTCAGGCTCAGCTTGTAAAATAAAGGCTCAGTCTCAAGCTCAAGTGTGTCACAATTTAGTTGGTTGAAAAGTTTAATTTTTGCACAGTAGGGTATATTTTTTATTTTTCCACAGATTTTAGTTGACTTTGACTATCTGCTGAGTTGTAAATACTAAGAAATCATTAACTGCTCATAGACAGAGGGTCTATGAATATACTAAAGTGTAGGTAGGTGCCTAATAGCATAAGTAATAATAATAAACGAATAAATTTTAGTGTGTCCACATCCACATCCATATGTCACTCTGTTTAAGGTATCTGGCTGTACTGTACTGAAATGCGATATTCCTTTTGCTTTTTATAGGTTTTAAATCTGCTTTGTATTAGGATGCAGGAGATTCGTGAACTAAAAGAAATCGGTGACCCAGGTGACCCTTTCGTATTCTTAGAGACTCGACTTGAGTTGACTTAGAACTACGTACACAGCGTACAACACAACTAGATTACAATACCAGACCGCCTTTGCCTTTACATTTTACATGTCGTGAGAAAAGATCCGGCAGGTCGTATTCCTAAGTATTCCTATTGTGTTCATGGAGGATTTACAGTCGGCTTTACCAAACCAAACCAACTACATGTACACAAGTGCAGTACTAAATGAGAATAGAGTTGCGAACGTAAAAAACATGGCATGCAAAATTTGGAATGTGTATACTTGTGAATTGACGTGTTTTATTTTAGATACGCATGCAGAAACATATGCTTCATGGGTTCAATCCAAATTAACTGTCGGATTTCTGATACTGATAGTACGACTAGTGCTACACTCACATCACATTCAGTCACTCATTCCCTTTTTGCTTGTAAAGTCACTTCTCCTAGTGCCTACATACATTATGTTTATGAACAGCAATAAATACTATTTACTATTCATTTCGTATATGAAACAGAACAGAGAAGAAAAGCAATAAATAATAAGACAGACATACAATACATCTTAAATCCTCATTAGCTTTCGTGTTCCTACGATAAGTGAGTAGAATGCACACTCTATAGACTTTCATTTCACACATTGTGCGAGAATTAACTATCGTCTTGGGGCTTTTATTTAATTACATGCGCACTCAATGCATATGCTTATTAACTACATAATATGCCATTCACATCTATACATAAACTCTAAAACCCCATTACGTTTATCTACAAACGTACATATCAATAGAACGTAAAATTTGCTTCATATTTACTATTTACTCGCAGAAAATGATATGACCAAATGCTTATCGTTAGTTAGCTTCATAGCAAAGGGTGTAAGACTCTTATCTTAAGTAGGTAAAGTAGATCCACGTAGAAAACTTACATTACCATCCTAAAACTTTTCAGAAACATTATACTAATGTTTGAATTAAAAAGTTAACAATTAAATGGACATCTGCTGGTATTGACCGGTTTGGCTGAATAGAAGAAAATGAATAGGACATTAATTTAATGCGGAAATTGATACATGCTAGCTAAATGTGTTTCTGTCAAATAGTAATCATGTAAGTAGAATTTGCATTATCTGTTTTTATTTATTAAGAATAGAGGATATAAGTTCTGAGGAGGACTAACAAACTATGCATATATGATCAAACAATAGTACCTAATTCTTATATTTTTTTGTAAGGCTACTTATGAACTTGTTAGTTTGTTATAACTCAGCATGATGATGTATCTCTTATAATATTGTATGTTTATGCAGGAAAATTTGATCATTTTAAGAACGTATAAAAAATGAATACACTAAAATTGTTAAAAAGTATTCCGTGAATGAAAATATGTGCATAATAAATATTAGTGTAGGTACAAAATAATTTAGTTCATTTCACTAATAATATTTTATCGAACCCATTTCATTGCTCTAGTGAATAAAATGTATATAATTTAGGTAGCTATTTATTGCATAGCAATCTGGTTATTTAGGTAGATGAATGAGTTCAACATCAGAGTTCAGGTAAAAAATAAAGGCTTCTGATTCCCATTGCGTCTGAACTGAATTGAAGAGATGGATGCGGATGCCATTAGATCCCGGCATAAGTATATGGATCTAAGAAAATAAATCTGGAAGTGCTCATAGTTAGGAAACAGCAACAATTTCCCATGCCCACATATTTTATGAGCATTATTTAAAGAAAGAGCTTTTCATTCGATTGCTTTGGCTTTGTTGGGTGACCTCCTGGGTCTCATATTCCATGTCTTCTACTTTCCTATAGAACTGACAGGACAGGATAGAATGGGATAGAATGTTAATGGTGCTACTATACATATACAGTAGAAGGGAATAAGAATAGCCGAAGCAGAAGCAAGCATTACTTAACCTGGTTTGGTCTGAATTCTGAATCTGAAGTCTAAATGAAACGCAAAGTAAACTAAAGTAAAGTAAACCCTATATTATTATGTAAGTAGGTAATGTAATGTAGATGGGCCATCTATTTGTAACAAAAACGTAAGTAAGTGTTCTGTCTACCTACAGTAGAGAGTTTAGTTAGCCTACCTTTAGTTACCTACTCACTTAGCGACCTCCCGAGCAGAAACTCCACATAAACTCTCTCCGTCTCTCAACCGTTCTTATTATACTCTTCTGGCTGTCTATCTATCTATATGATGTGATGTGATCTACAATCTACACACAACCTAAACCAAATCCAAAGCCAAAGCCAACCAAAGAAACATAAGGAAAGAGTTTCATTTCAAACAAATGTTCCTAAATAAAGGCTGCCGTTGCATTGCATTGCGTTCATTCCTTTCCTTCCCTTTTTCTGGCTTGGCTTGGCTTGGTTTGGTCTGGCCTTCCTATTTATTTCAAATTTCAACCTGCGACGCTGCTTATATAGTACTTTACCCACTATCAAATCAACTGCACTACTGCAAGTACATACTTAAAGTTAGATCCTCCTATACTTAACATTACATTAGTTACCTTTTACATTCTACGGTACAAATCTCCAGTACACTATTCTATGCTCACTTACTACATAAGTAAAAGTATATGATATTATTATCTGATCTCTCTGCATGGCCAAGCCAAGTCAACTGAAAATAGTTAAAGCAAAAGCTCTCTGGGCAC
>JAQFYC010004142.1:0-18175 GCA_034694165.1 Tomocerus mixtus | reverse complement strand
TTAACCTAATGTACTCGGTTCTTATGTGCGAGTAGCTTGATTCTGGTACCCCAAGTTAAGCTTGCTTGGCTTGGGTTGTATGGTATTTACGTAAAACGTGCCTTTGGCCCAGTCTCTTATGCGAAAGCGAGTAATGTGAACAGTCTGGCTACGCGGCTTAGAAGAAGCCTATAAAGCTTAGACGTTAAACTCCCATTTAAAAAAAAAAAAAAAAAAAAAGTAATACTTACACGTGACTTAATTTCTTTGTCATTTCTCCTCAACTTTCATAAAGGGAATTGTAAGTTTATTATTAAATTCAGCAGTATTTGCTTATTTACATTCCACTCACTTAAGTGTAATGAGATTGTAGGGTCGTACTACATTTAAAAAAAATTAATTCGACACGTGAATTGGTGGAATGGAATTAATATTTGGAATATTCTAAGAGCACGTTTGATCAAAATAAATAGGAATGGGTAGTTCTGTTCTAAGTGGGTACTGGATGGATGCTGTTATACATATTCTATGTATATATACATATATACGTCATTTTATTGTCCTCGACATATGTCAATGTTACTATTTTACATATGATATAAAATAGTCCATGGGTAAGAGCATATTCAGGGGCATGTACGGAATTTTCGTGCTAATAAATTCAGGGTGTAAAGAATTTCATGAATTTATTGGAGATATAATCTTGGCATTGTTTATGTATTCACTTAAATACGCATGCATACAGGAGACTTGGTAAATGTGGAACCATTGAATTGGTGAAAGTAGATATTTTCACCCTGAAGAGTAAATAGGCTTACATAATAGTTACTCTCTACGAACTAATTCCACGAGTTGCTTATGTGTTATGTAGCGTAGTTATGACCTTTCCCCTGACAGTTCAATTCTAATCTCTCATTCCAATTTAGTGGAGCGTTATTCAGATATTGTAACGACATACCATAATCCGCTATTGGAGTTCTGTGACAGGTATTAAGATTTCCCCTTTAAGCGGATAGATTTACGAATTGTTAGCGGAAAGTCATATTGAGTTCATAATATGAACTGGGAATTGGGATATTACATAGTGATAATACATAGTGAAAGTTACAATTGTAATTTTTTCAGTGGTTCCTCATTTTCCACGCTTCCTCTATTATATTTCATATTTTCTCTTTGTAGAATACTTGCTTTAACATACCATGATCCTAAAACCTTTAACATGAAAGTAAAAAGAGTATTGGTGAAAGTCCATACATAATACACTACACTACATAGCGATGCAGCGCAACATGTAGGTTTTGGCACAAATGTACACAATGAAAATGGAAAAGAAGGAATAACCGTTTCTCTACGTTATGGCTCATATAATATTGAGGTCTTATTTGAGCTGGTTTCCCTGGCTTGAGGCAAATATCCTGTAAAGGATGTCAGGCAAAACAGAAATGTTTAACTATACACATTAAATTATAGTAAGGAGTAGTAGGGAAGGCGTCATGAGGATTCTCTCCTTTGGTTGCAGCTTCAGCAAAGGAGACGACTTTGTACAGAGTACAGATATTACTATGCATACATACTTTCTATATACTTTCTACTGCCCTAGTTGCATTATGCACTAGCAAATATTCACTCACAGAATAGAGTCGTTATTGAAAAACACAATACAATTACAATGAAGACTTTCACTTTACCCCACATGAATTTCATAACATAAGTACAATAGAATATGTCCCAAGTGACACTAATATTGTAATACCGTAAGAATTACGGAATTAAGTTCAAGTTCTGTATTTCCTTACTGTCGTGATTCTATTGTGTATGTACTACCATACTACATGCCCTCAGTATTTAACTATGCATTTCTAATTTGGCTACACTGTTAAGTAAACCTTTTTTGTCTGTTCTGATACTTAAGATAAAAAATAGCATAGAAATTGACTTAACTTCACATTTGACCTTCCATATCTTCGTTAAATATATATATATATTCAATTCAGACACGACAGACAAGACAGCCTTCACTTTATAATGCTACTTGGTTACAATAAAAAAAATCAAATGCTACTTAAATAGCAGTTTAATGATTTTTAGTTCCAGTCAAGCTTGAAAAGGTTTGACACTTATTGCGTACTTCAAGTAGTTGCATGCATGCTACAAATTTATGCAACCAAGTTGTTGAAAGTCTGCCGCAAGCAAATACCCTTCGATTAAGATGAAAGGAAATGAGATGATTTTGCTGTTGACAACAAGTGGGATTTCAATGTATGTTGAATGTGAAAATTTATAGTCGCTACACATTTACTGATTTCTATGGTTTACGATCAACTCAAAAATTATTATTTATTTTCAACCAAACTTTTCACAACTAGAATTAATAATATTTATAGAAAGTGTCCCGAACAATATAAATGTTTTATAGGCATGACAATTTACTCTTCCTTATGAAAACAAAGCTCAATTCGTTGTATATGTACTTTTAAACAAATTCAGCTATTTTAAGAATATTGGCTAACTGGAGTAAATTTAGCAATTTCTTATTTAATTAACGATTTCATTAATGAAAAAATTATAAATTGATAAAAACGGCTTTTTCACCAATATATTAATAGGCCAAAAATTAACTTTTCCGTTGAGCTTTGATTTACAAGTATTAAAAAGAAAGAGCAAAGCTTTAAGCAAAATAACTCGCTTTGCGAAATATAAGTCCCACTTCCAACAGCGGTGCACCTAAGTTGTAAATATTTAGGTTCATATACCTTCCACTTCCTTCATGTTTGCATAATGAAACGCTCTTGAATACTTACTTATTCAAAGAACAGAAACACATATGAGCGTATAGAAAGTATGTCTATATTTGACAACTAATTAATATTTTTGCCATTATAAAAGGGTAAGGGTAACTGTTGAAGGAAATGCTTAATGGGGTTTGGTATATGAACAATGACAACTTTAAATTTATTACGAGGAATCACGCGTAAGCTGTGTATGTTTCTCAGGTACTTTGTAGCCATTTTAAATGCAAAACTCTTGACTTCTGGTTTGGTTCATTTATTATTGCTCTAGTTGTCCAGACGTATTTTCCAAGAGTGTGTCTATTAAGACTGAATATTAAATGGATTAGCATTTACATAAATAGTAGGAATGGGTCAATCAGGGGACTTGAGTAGTATCTCTTTGTACTTACGTAAGTAGTTAGTTCCTAGTCTTGCGATTAATAGAGAAATACGGAGAGTAGTACTTAGCAGCCCAGCAGGGGCCTTAGTCTGCTCCAGACAGTGTAAAATATTTGAATGGTCTGCAGCTTTGACCGGAGCATTAGCATGGAGAAAGGAGAAAGAGGTGTAATTTGGGAAAATGTTGAACCATTACTCCTACAGAATGTGTGTGTATATCTATCCACCAAAGTTAGTCTTGCGTGGCTCATTACACATTCACGTTGACATTCAGCATTCACCGTATTCAAAAAACATTGTTTGCAGCATGACTAAAGGGAATTGGATATCATATTATGGTAGTGCGAATAAATGTATCTACACACGAAGGTACAACTACCTATGGTATGGCTACGGCACGGACACGGCCTTGTTCCACCATGGATTTACTCCACATCTAGCCAGAAGCCTGATGTTATGTTAGACAAAATGTAACTTCCTAGGTATTCTGATATTCTCCATTATATAGTACTACACGTGTAACACAATGTTGCTAACACTCATAGCTAATACCAACATTGGTAGACAGACATTACATTCACCGTGGACATTTACATTTTTTACAGTTCTACTTCTGGAAAAAATGAAAGAATGGAAATATTACTGCTATAAATGGAAATTGACATTTTCTCATAACTAGTAGACTATCTCACATAGATAGCGAAATTCTTTCCTACTTTACAAGGCTGCTAATATGCAGTATTTTCTGTTTATTGTCTCCATTTCTGAATTACCATGTGCTTGAGGGGGTGAAGGGGATTAGGAACATACGCCTAGCACGTAATATAAAATATTAAGTGCCTCCATAGAGTCTGGAGAGATCTCCACAATTACTTACGTAACAATCTCATCTATTACATCAGCAAAAGAAAAACCAGCTAAGTTGCCAACCACAAGAGTAAAATAAATCACCAAGGTACTGTAACTGAAAACCATCACATTTTATCATTTTACTACTATTGGGAATTCAAATTTACATAGATTTGCAAAATGTTGCAAGAAATCCAGATATCAGTTTTAGTAACTAAATTCCAATTAGTAACCCATTTATTCCTTTATTGGCATATCTGTTTAAGAAAAGAACTCCCATTTAATAAACATGTAGGTACTTTAATAACATAATTTTACTCTATTTTTTACACATCATGGAAACCTAAGCAAGTATTTTCAATAAAACATTATTTTTTCAAAAATACTTAATAATATAAATACATCCTTGCAAATAACATCTCCTCTGCCCAAATTTAAAGAATGTAACTAATTATAAGAATATTACCAACTCAGACGAATCTTATCTCTTGACAGCAAGATAACGCACTATGAACTATGACGTATCAAATTCCATCTTTCCTAAGTAGGTAAAGTACCTATCCATATAAAGCATTATGTACCTTATTCTTTCTGTTTGCATCACGATCACGCCAAAAGAAAGTAAGAATAAAAAGTCTCACATCACAACTCAGAGGAGCCTAAAACTACACTCGCATTTGGATTGGAGCCGTGCAAATATCACCGTGGTAGGAGTGTGCAAAAAATATAATAGCTGACTGGCGTCGTTCGGTGCAGTATCTCTGATCTGATGTGTTATATAGTATGATGTCCTTAGTATTGTGAGGAGGCAAGCTGCGTATCTGTATTCTGTAGCTTAGGAAGCTAAAGAATAGAAAAATGAAATGCATAAGCATCAACCTATATGTTACGCCGTTCTTTCTAAGCGTACATAATACATACTACATTGTGTCTTTGTCGAATATTGTGCTACAACCAAATCATAGAATAAAATAGAGCTACAGTTGAGAATACTAGATCTGCTTCGCTTTGCTTTCTCTTTACTTGGTTCCTAGTGAGATTATAGGATGAACGTCAACACAACAGTAAGTACCTATATCTCTGGACAGGGAGAAAACTACCTACAACCTTCGGCTAAGTAACTACCTAGCATCCGACTGATGGAATAGATAGCATTATAACTACCTACATACTATTGGATTGAAAGGGTATAGAAAACTATTATTTTGTTGGTTAACTGTGCGAGTGAGTGAGGTTAGACCTAGAAACCAAGGAATGTAGAATATACAGATATGGCAGCAGGAAGGTCCTAACTCCTATAACATACTTATGTACATAAGAAGAAGTAGAGAAAGAAGAGTGCGACGCTGTGCCTTGAAGACGCTGTGAAAAGTTGGCTCCTTGGTTTTCGTCTTCTTTGCTCCGATTTCTCATGCTCTGGTTCGGTTTGGTTGGCTGTGGCTATGGGTATGGATGTTCTGGTCAGAGTAGTCAGAAATGTAGAAGCGTGTATTTCGTCCTTATGTGACTATATGAATGTATACATACCAATACCTAGGCAAATAACATATCTATCCATAACGAAACCAAGCAAGTGTCTATAAGTCGTAGGTAATCCACCATAGAACTCCAAAATAATATGTAGAAACTTAGCTAGGTAGTATTGGGTTGGCTTGGTACAGCGTATGTCAAAGTTCACCCGTTTAACCTAAGGACCCCCAACGCCCCAACCGGTTTCACAAAAGGTTTCATTTTTCTGAATTCTGTGTGCCTACAAGCATTTATTAATATTTGGTCACAATATTTAGCTTTTATTGACATATTGGCAACAGCATTGAGCAGATGATTTGCGAAATTGTTTGGGGCGTTGTAAGTTGTAAGGTTTCGACAGAAGTGTCTTGGGATACCTAGAAACCTAGGTACTACTGTAGGAACCTAAGCTGGTTTGGTTTGGCCAAAGCTTATGTGACTAGTATTAGCTATGTACATAAGTATTACGTAGTTAGCTACCTACAGATCCTCTATAGGCACATACACACTTAGGTGGTTGCTTGCAAGTTAAGTTCCCAGGAACATAATATGAGCACAGTTAGATAGAATGTGAATCCATCGCATGGCATCCACTTCCACGGAAGGCGGACAGGACAGGCAGGCGGGTAAGGCATGGATTCCAACGATGAGGAAAAGAGTGGCACCGAGAAGGAAAGTATGTAAGGCTGTATTGTAGAGAGAAGGGGAAAATTATTCGTATTGAAAGGCGGCATGTTGCGCAGACGTGACTGAGGAAGGAACGTGTCCTGTGTGTTGTTGTCCTGAGCCTTTCCCTCCTCTTTATTCCTCTCGTCTATGTTATGTTCGTTCGTTGTCTCTACCAAAGAAATAATTCTGCTTACTTGTGCATTCGCAGTTAAACAGTAACAATCGTTCCTTTCGTTGATGTTGTCACAGTTGTTGGTGTAAGCAAACCTTGTTTCCTCTTTACGGGTCTACCTAAACACTAAACTAACTCAACTCCAGTACCTACACTCTACACTACATCCAATTCAGTGTTCTCTTGTTTCTGTGCATACAACTAAAGATACCTGGCATTGCAATAGAGATATTACCTATTTATCTGTAGTAGGTAAGTGTGTTCAACACTAAAACAACTACAATAACTAACAATAAGTAAGAAGATTGTATTTCTATCCTTCCCTAGTCTTGAGTCTTGTCTCTGCTGTATTTACTTACTCACGCCTAAACTTTCTCTCTCAACACTTAAAGAAATGTGACTTTCCCTCACCTGCACCTTTTCCACTTTCACTATCTCACTCACTCACTCATATCAGTAGAACGGAACAGATAAACTACACACATAAGTAAATACCACTTCAGGTTCTTTCTCGTCAGTTCTATTTCCATCCATCCAGATAGACAGTCGAGTCAGAGTCAGAGTCAGAGTCGGTGAAACTTTCCCACAATAATAATCATCATTAAAATAATACCTATAGCCATATATACATATTATATACGTGGGCATGTATATATTATTGCTGGGCTAGCTGTAGGGTTCTTCAGTTTAGTACCTACTTAACAGAGGAGAAGTAGACTAGGTATGTACAATAACCAGCATCCCTACTATACATATTATATTTAGTACTACCTTAGCTATGTGCAGTGGTAATACAATATATCAGCATTTTGTAGCAGATCCGAGTGTTTCGGGATACTATATATTTAATAAGAGTAAGTGTTACTTTTATAGGTTGGAGGTGTTTGCTAAAGGGAATAATATATGTTGGTTTAGGTGTTTAGGTAGCTTAGTTGGTTTTGTTGGTCTACTGGTTGGTTGGTTTGCTTGATTTGATCTTGTTTCCAAATTAAAGTAAGTAGTACTATTTACTACATTAGCTACAATAAGACACTGTCTGGAGCTGTGACTAGAATCCCGCAATTTGAGTCCCATTCATAATAGATGTTAGTTATTTAGTCCCATTTTACCTTCCATTTCATATATTAGAGAAGGAGAGAGGAATGTCTGTGTGGATGAAGATAGAAGAGAAGTGCTAGTGAAACTAGTGAAAAGAGAAAGTCAGTCGGAATGTAAATAATACCTATAACTACTTGCTGTTCTTCCCGCCGTGCGTCCTCTGGGACGTTAGGCAGTAGATGAAATAAAACAGAATATTATAATGGAAGAGAATCCTTTTTGTACTAGTAACTCACGTTCCTCGCCTTTTAGTACATGTCAAGCACCAAGACTGACAATGAGTTGGTGCTTATAACCTAAGTACTTTCGTACATTTCAAGCAGTACTAAAACCCACAGTTTCCCCACCAAACCAAACCACTTTTATACTACAAATACTTTTAGACGTCAAGTGGAGAGTGTATTACACTTAGGGCTTTACGTGAGACTACAAATTTTCCGCATAAATCTTGCATATTTGACAGACGCATAAGACAAGACAAAGAAGGATAGGCTAATAAGGAAAGCATGAGACAGCTCTAAACTTACTTTTTTATTGTTACATATTTACAATCTTCATTCTTACTGCCAAAATGCATACATATATAGTACACATACACAAAATAGGAAATATAACTAGGTCAACTGCAAATCCAAAAAGAAAATTCACTCAAAGGTACAACCTTTCCCTCTCTATGTGGTTATTACATAAAAATTCCAGACATCTTACTTAGCTTAACTACTTAAGTCAACATACATAGGTATGTATATGTGCATTGCTTGTAAATATTGTTTTAGGCATTAAAGTTAAGTCCGTACACTTAACATTAGAAAATAGACACACACCTATAAGAATTGGACAACGTAACATGGTGTCTGTTGTCTAAGATTGCATGTAGTTCCATTGCTTGCATAGTTCTATTCCATGTGTACACAAATGTACCTACCTACTACCTACTCCAACTTATCTACTTACGTTACTTACTTACTTAAGTTGTTACTTACTGCAGAACATAAACCATCCAAGCAAGGAAGCCAAAGCCAAGGAAAGCCAAGCTAAACCCAAACAAACAAGGCACCACTTCACTATGTTTTTGTTTATTTATTTTCTCTGCTTTTCTCTATTCAGTGTTGATTTTGGTGGCAGATACTACTTTCGCGCGTTACACGCGACCTTGCATGATTTCTCCTCAGAGAAACTATTGCGCATTGTAGGACAACAATATTACGCCGTAGGTTTGTCCTCATAAGTTGCATTAGTCTACAACACTGTACTGTACACCATATACTATTACATACACTCCACCCACACATCGCCATACTAAGTATATACGGATAGGTACATACCTTTTATACTAGTAACACTGTACTAAACAGGGAGAAAGCACAACGAAATCAACAGTGCAACAATATCTCTGCCATTTATACAATAATATTACGTAATACGTATAGGCATAAGTATACTACAATCCGTATAGGCACATTTGTGCGTCTTGAATGCATGTTCACAGTTCGCACTACCGTACAACGGTATTTGTAATTTGCAACACCATAGTCATAGTACGGCAGAGCAGGCCAAGTCATCTACAGGACGGATACATGCCATAGCAACTACATACACAGAGTACACCTAAAGGTCACAGTCACAGAGTTGTCCTTTGCTTTCTCTCTTCGCAGTTGTTCTGTTGGTCTTATCTTATCCTTTCTCTACTCCCTTCTACTTATACTCTGCAAATGTTTACATGCATTCATGCATTTATTTTAGGTACATGCTACACATACTAGTATACCATAATATATTCTCTCGTCTCTACTCCTCAGTTTGTTTACTTTGCTAAGTACAAATACAAGCCACACTAAGTAACTTCTATGTAATAGCGTTATTATAAGAACCAAAGCAAATATAAGCATGTATACTGTACAGGTTGGCCCAGAAAGAATTGCATTAAAACTTTGTCTTTCAATAATTCAAACACCAAATACGGTACAGAGTCAAGAAATAAAATATGTGTAAGCCCGACTTTTCTGTGACAGAGTAAATATTATTGGAATTTTATCCACTCTGCAAAATTACAAGTTATCTATTTCTAAATAAGACTATTTATTTTAGAAAAGTTTGAGCGAAGCTGCACAGAATAAAGTAATAAAATGTGATCTGACATAGAAAAATGAGACTATTAAAAATTGCAACCTACATATATTTTTAAGCACCGTAGCTAATTTTAGTCATTGGCAGTGAAAGCAGGAGAAAAATCTTCATTATATTTCTAGGCCACTCAGTATATAATGTGCGTCATAGGTATTATATGTATACTCAAAGAAGTATTATTATTACTATTGTTATATAGAATAGGTAGGTATACTAATTTTATAACATATTAACACTAAGCTGATTACACTTGATATTGCCTTTATCCCCTCTGACATGAATGAGAGTAAAGTGAGTCATGCGGAATGCTCCTCGTGTACAAAACCAAGTTTGCTAACGTCCTAGTGATATTCATATATTATATTTTTATATAAGAAAAATTATATTAGTATGAATATATTATGTATGTGTAGGACGATATCAAAAACTTTTGAGATAAAAAATCTTTTCTAATAAGCAATGTTCACATTTAAACAGTATTATTATATCACCAATATTTTCACAAGAATCTATCTGTACCTACACAATGGATTAAAGAATACAAAATGGTCGCATAATTTGCAATTTTAAATAACAAACCCTCTTCATATATGAATAAACGAGATTGGTTTATGGTTTTAACTCTACTTTTCTCCGAATTAATTAATAAAATTGAACTAAATTAATTAGTTTCTTTATTAGCATCACAAAGTGTGTATATGAATAGATTAATAAATTATTTTATAGGGAACCGAAAAGTTAGTTGAAATTTGTTAGCATACAGTAGTACCTAGGAGTCACCAGAAAAGTTTTGTCATGCCAGACCAGGAAGTTAGATAAGACTTGACAATGAAGACAAATAACGATACCCAAGTCGGCTAACTAAGAGACTTAATTAATAATGTAAATATCGATTTTTGGGGAAGGGTGAAAGCAGTTATTTAAAAAGGTACACCAACACTACATGCTTCCTATATTTCCAGCATTCATATTGAGACAGGTATTCATGTCAGTCAATACTATAGTATAGCTGTCAAGGTTTTACTGGTAGGGGACAACCACCTTTCTACTACAATTTTTCCAATACACATAAATATGGTATATAAGTATGCCAACATATGTATGAAATGGAAAAAGGATTGGTTTAAGTATTGCCTACCTATGATATCTAATCATCTTACAATAAAAGTTAATACTTATATTATTAATTTGATATCTGCAATTCCATCTTGAAATATTTTGGGTTGTGCATTTCTGTAAAGAATTCTTATATATGTTAGCCAAATACTTAATTTAGCTGTACTATGTACAACATAGAATAAAATAGAGCTTAGAAAGGCGAGTAATAATATTCGCGATTCCTCTTTGTCTCTAAAAAATTGTTCCTTTGTCAGGAAATCAAATATGTGCATTTTTGGAGATAAAAAGACATTTGGGTGAGCTATTAGAGTAGCATACCGTATAACCTCCTGCACTTTGAAGTTATAGCAATTTAATATGTGTCCTAACTTTTTTGTCGTGTGCTTACATGTAGTATATTGTATCTACATCCATATATGTACATGTGTATCTTATTTCCTATTATTTTATATATTATTTACCTATGTACATATGTGCAGAAACAAACGACAAACTCACCGCCCTCTCAGCAACAACCAATTTCTTATTGCATGCATTGAACACATTTTCCATTTAAGGGAAATTGTTTTCAAGAGCGTAGCCTGATATAACCTAGCAGAACAGCTAAACAGGAAAAGGAAAAATACAAGGCAAGACAAGGGAGGAAGATATAGAAAATCTTAAAACTGTAGTATTTATTATATTACCTACAATATAAGTGGTACCTTAACTTTATCAACATGCATGAACATATATTATATATTTATAAGTATACGTTCCACTTTATCTACAAACTAACATATTTTGCTAAAGTAACATTATAAACGTATAGGGTGTCTCACGTTAAAACACATACAAGAGAGAATTCCCTGATTTCTATTTGTATACTGTAGGTAGTACCATCTTGTATACTATATTCACTAGGAGTTAGGACAGTAAGTAGTAAGTAAAGTACCTCTATTCTATATATTATATGGAATAGCTACTAAACTAAACTACTATTCTATATATACAATAGCTACTAAATGTAAGTGGCATAATATATCAAGAAATATATCCTTTCTGTAAATATACTTCAGTACTATATAGTACGCTGTATAGTACATGTACAGTATTTCACTACAGAAGACTACAGAAAGGAGGAAAGTGGAAGATGGGTAGTAAGGAGTAGGTAGATATATTTAGTGTAGTGTACTAGATAGTTAGAAATAAATTGCAGAAGGATGTTCTCGGGTGGTTTTCCTTCGTCGACTCACTCAGATAATTTGGCTAAGAGAGAAAGGAGGAGGACAGGACAGCAGAGCGTTAGCTTAGCTTACATAAAATACTACTCCGACTGAGCTGTAGTATGTGAGTTTAGTTGACTAGACTGTGACTGAACTGAACTGAACTGAGATCACACAATCAACGGTTGAGTCGGTTAAGGTGTGTAGATCCTGATCAGCTTATCTTAGCCTACTACTTCTTCTTCTGATTCTATCTGTAACTCCAAATCCTCCAACCAGATATTGTAGCTGACTATCACTTAAAGGCCCAAGGAAACTGAAGGATTCTGTAGGGAAAGTCTCACTCTGCTCATGTTCACTTCACCACGACGACGATCTTCTCCTTTCTATTTGTATCTCCTGACTCTGGCTCCTTAAACGAGTTGTCAATTCCGCTTTCTACCACACTACCACCTACTACTGCTGTCTAAGTATATATTACACATACAACTACCATATAGTATTCTATCTGAACTTAAATAACTGTGCTATCACTATCACTATCACTATCACTATCTATTTATATATCTATATAATAAGTGTATGTGCATGGATAAGTAAGTACAGTAGAGAAGTAGATTAGATAGAGCCGCAAGAATAGGAGGGAAAGAAACATACATCCATCCATCCATATATAGTAGTTGATAGTACGTAAGTTGGGGAAGGTGAAAGTTACATTCTTTTATCTCGACTTTAACTTCAGAAAGCTGACTGAACTCAACTGAACTGAAGTTAACTGACAGACAGCCTTCCTTCGGCTGGCTTTGCATTCGGCTCAACAATAATACTCTCTCGCTTTCTCTCTCATCGTCAGTCAGTCACTCACAATCAACCACTTCTCGTTAACGCAAAGCAAAAGGTACGTACCTACAGTATAAGCTTTTCTATTTGATTAGCCCAATCTGAACACTCTCTGTCTAGCTTCTTCTATTCTCTACTGTACTCTTGCTCTTCCTTCTGAGTATTTATCCATCTCTCTACTTTGACTATCCCTTTCTCCGAAAACTATCTTTCCTTTTGTATGTACTTCCCAAGGATACTTGCTTGACTTATACTTTACTTTACTTTACTTTACTCCGGAGTTAATATCACTAGTGGAAGTGGAAGTAGAAAGTAACTAAACTCATTCCAACTGACTAACGAACTAAAAGTAACAAAAAGTATTAGTATGTACTGTTGGATGCAGAACTTGGCATTTATATGTGAAGCGTGCGTTAGTTGTGTCTTTTTTCCATGGTTTTGTATACGTATAGGTAGTTAGAATGTTGGAATACTTAACCAAATTATAGTTTAGACTTTATACTACTTTGTGTCTGTTTATTTTGTTGGGTCCCTTCATCTATCTTATGGTTAGTAGTTGGTAGTGGTATTGGTGTATGTATTTTATAGTGGAGTTGAACTCTCTTGAAATTTCTCCAATTTCCTTGGTTTGGTTCCTCTCTCCTTTGGTTTGGTTTGCTTTGCTTGTTTCGAGATCCTAATTTGTGTTTGCAAGAACTTTGCCGAATCAAATCCATTCCATTTCAATTCGCAGACTGGAGTAGAGGAGACGGATCTTTTGCAACAGCTTCACTCAGCAGGCGTCCCCCTAAAAATTCCAATTCACAACCGACGACCACTTTTTCTCGAACAACACCTACTTTTAAGAGGGCTGCGGTGAAATTTACGGCTTCATTCTGACGCACGGCTTGGCTTCACTCAAGAGGACCTAACGTTCACCATGTCTATCTCTTCTGAAACAGATGACTTCAAATGTTACGATAACATTGAAAAGGTCAGAGTTTATATTCTATTATTTCTATAAAGAGATGCTCTTGTAGTTCTAGCATTCTATCTATAAGTAGTAGCAATGCAAGCAGTAAGTATTAAAATACAGAAGAAGCTACTATACCTAAGTATGTACATATGTTTTATTGTATTTGTGTTAGGGTAGTTTTCTATAGTTTAGCAGCTTACCAGTTTACCAGTTTACCCTTCATGCATGAACATTTTTTGGTGTTCGCTTACTACTTTCTTTCTCTAGTTGTCTTCTTTCTGGCGTGTGTGTGCAAATACTTGGACGGAATAAATATCTATGTAGCTAGTAGCTAGCTACATTTCTTTAACCTACAAAAATATGTAGCAAAGAGGCTAAGCACTGCACAGGGAGCATTGATCTGTTTCCGCTGTTTCAAGAATATGTTGTGTTGTGTTAGTGTTGTTCCTTCCTTTATTCTGTCAGACATTGTAAACGTTGAGCGTAAACGTAAGTCAGCCCTCTCCCATTACAATATGCCTCATGCAAGTCCAATCCAACCAAGTTAAAGACATTTTTCTATATACACAACACACTCATGAATTTGAAAATCGTGGAAACTCAATTGTCAAACCAAAACAAACACTGGGGACTCAGACTCAACTCTGTTTATGTTTACGGATATATCATTTCATTTTCTCATTTGTTTTTATTATCCTTAGTAGTATCAGTTCTTCTGTAACAGAGAAATACTAGAGATAGTACAAAGGGATACCAATCGCAGGTGTGTTATTATGTGAGTGAATAGCTAATGTAAATAAAATAAGTCACGGGTGGATATTTATGGCTCTCTGGAGAGTCGGGACAAAACTTAACGGTAAATAATGTCTAAGACCCGAGATTAAGCAAATAGCTACTGCATGTGTGTCTTTTTTTTCTTGTGGGTTTTCTTAGTTGCAATATAACAGTTATATTGTGTGCTGTGTATAAGACGAGATCTGTATGTAGAAGCTGAGCTAGCGATATATTATTTTGATATCCGTGAGAAATTTAGCAGAGTGATAAATAGGATTGAGACGTTGAGACTGCGGGGCAAAATTGTTTATTAAGTAACTATGCAATTTTTCGATCCCTATCTGCCACCTGCGATTTAATATAGTAGTCTTTCAAATCTTCATAGCAAGATAATATGTACATATCTACATTGGAAAAGTAGGGCAGCCAATTTCAAGAAGATCAGATCAGCCCTGAATAAAGATTAGCTATGAATAAAAAGAAAGACATTCAATGCATAGGGGAATCCTGTGTAGGATTCAATGTCTTGATATCCGAATATGATTCTTATAATATTTATCCTTTGGGATGTTCCAACTTTCCACCTAAACTCATTCTTTTTGAATATTTTATCTATAAAATATAGGTAAATATATGCTGTGGATGGATCTAAATTCTCAGCTCTCCCATTTTTGATTAGGAAATGAAGTTCCTTTTAATATTACTCCACATTTCGACATTAGATATTAAAATTCTACTGATGTATCTTATTATAAATAGGAGATAGGTAGCTAATACCTACTTCCTTATTTTGCTACTACCAAGGAATTAAATTACTACGCTGCTCCGAGAACATAAACCAAATTAAAATACATCAACCAGAATTCGGAGAGAACCTAACTTCCGTTTAAGACCCTTGCCAGTCTAAAAATCAATAAATCCTTTTAAACCTTCGGCTTTTGGCATTTGCGAGCGAGACAATATAGTTTCTTCACTTTTATATGTTATTATCATTTGTTTCGGTTAGTAGTGTGGCATTGTGTGCCACTTGATAATTTTAGTGGTGTACAGAGAGATAACATAATATACCATTCCAGTTAATATCTGAACTGGCTAGGAAATCTATACCAAAACGAATCGAAATTCCCAAATTGCACGCCCCACGTCCATTTTTCTGTCACGGACAATTTATTTTATCGAACGCGTGATTTTTTTGCAGGATTTCGCAAACTGGAGGAGTTATTTATTTGATACCGTAATGCAGCGTAACATTGTATTTCCGGCTGTATTGTAGAAACTACTAAAACCTGTTCGCTTATTAACCACAATGCTTTCTAGAGTGTGATAATGATCAATTTTATAAAGCTTATTTTGATCAGATGTTTATCGGTGCACTTATTACCAACTCTAGGCTGTCTTATATATTTTTTAATGAAAAATACTTATACCCTGCAGATTTTTTGCAGTAAAACACCTTACTTCTTATAAATAATAGTGTAGCATAAGTGCTTTTCTCAAAATAAATTGCACAGCCATAAAACCGACATTGCTATCCACTTAGAAACATTAAGGAGAATGTTTTATGGCAGTGCGTTAATTAATGTTTATACATTTATTATACAAAAATCGTTTTATCTTCAATTTAATTTAGTTCTTTAGTAGGTTAAATTAATGGCAGAAATAGCAATGTAAAGTAATCTTGGTTTTCAAATTGTCCACGGTTCCTCTCATCTGTTCTTAAGTTATAATTTAATTACCTGACAACCTTAAGTGACGTTTTTGTCGCTTCAAAATTCCTCGGATTCAAGTCTGCAGAATAGATACCGAGGAATTTCTGGTATGCTGAGCTAACTAAGAATTCCTTGCAGGCGATGGGTGCTTAAAGATTTAATGATATTACTAGCTAATGGTTAGTGGTTAACTTGTTGATTCATAAATATCGATTGCTCCATTAAAACTCGCCAATCATTCTACCAAAAATTGCATGCAACAAGAAACCAATAAAAGGAATATATATTGGTACCCTAATAGTGATTGTTTTTAAGAGGCTTTAAATATCAAAAGGTTGAAAAATAAATACTGGAATTTTAGTTGTTAAGATTTCTTTAGAACTGCGTAAACGAGGTTAGAAAGATGGGAAAACTATTCCTTAATTAGATTTGCTAACTCTGAGGATGAGCACTCCCAGATGGATTTGGAGGTTGCCCCTTTGATACACAAACAATAGACATAATGCAATTCTGTATCAAAGAGAATAGATACCTAAGCTCCATTAAACTGTGAAAAAATACAAAGAGAGAGGAGACAAAGGAAACATGAAACTAAATCTGAGTGAACCGTTAAGCCAAATGAGCTCTTCCACGGCCTCTAACTTTGTAGATGAGAAAAAAGATTGTCGACGATGAAACCAGATGATGTGATAAGTTTTTCTTAGGAAATATGTACTTATGCACAGCAGCAGTAGTCATAGCATAGCATAGTACAAATAGAGAAAGGGTAATTTGTTAGTATACGTAATACTTACAATACAATACTTGCAACCAACATCTTATTTATTCTTCAACTAACGAAGAAGAAAAGTTTTCAGGGAGAAATTAAGGCAGCTGCTTACTCGGTACCTACTTACGATTACTACCTACTCTAATCTTCTACTATATAATCTACGTAAATGGACAGACTTTTGTTTGTTGGAGTTGGAGAAGCCCTTTCCCAGAACAGTGAACAACATTGTGTAGTCCTTGATAAAATCCTTGATAATGCATATTTACAGATGTAGCATGTAGTTAACAAACTTGAGCTTTCCACGATAATGCTTATTGTTACTTTCATAATTAAACACCCACTACTAAGAAATTCAGGTGCTCTTACTTCTGCCACAGAATTGTACACCTTTTCTAATTATAATTACATAGCAGAAGCAAAACTAAAGTAAGTATGCATTTATGCATTACCACATCGCATCACTCCGTAACCGAAGGATCTTAATATGTATACCTAATATTTATGTAAGTAGTAGTATTGTTTACGAGGAGATTTTGATTATTAATCCCATCCGACCTTACTCAAATATATTTAAAATATAGTAGGTATAACTTTCTTTTGTGGAGTAAAAAGTACCGCGACTTTCCTGCTTCTCCGCTGAAAATTGCATAGCCTTTCGTGCTAGCTTTAAGTCATTAAACGTTTTATGGGTTACAAAAAATTCGACGACATCGATACCCCGAGCTACAACAAAGCTTACATTTTTCCTAAACTACCGAACTATTTAAAGGCAAAAAGTGTCGTTATATAACATTGCAAAGATATGGGTTTCATTCATTTTTAAATAAATAGTTTTTAAAATATTGTTGGAATATCATTTTATTTAGCAGGCTAATGCGGACGTATGACTTGAATATTTGTAGATAAGGTATAATTATGGTATTAAAACGTAGCGATGTGTTATTTTATAAAAATAAACTTCTATCAAAATTTTACACTTATTATAACTAAATTGGCATTTCTTAGGGAAAGAAGAATTGATCGTAAACTAAACTGAAAGCCGCTATTTGGCTTGCAACGCATGCAAACCAGTCTAATAAATTATTTATTAGGCAAACCTTCACTTTCTTCTTTTCTTTCAACGAAAATGATTAATGCTTTCTTTATGGGCGCCTCTAGATATTCCCTTCGTAACTATCACTAATACTAATAAGACTGTCTAGTGTGGTATGGGCTGTTATATAGTATA
>JAQFYC010004141.1:0-18179 GCA_034694165.1 Tomocerus mixtus | reverse complement strand
AGTAGTTAGGTCACTGTGGTAGCTTTTATAGAACTACATGTAAAGCGCCTGTCCTGTTTTAAGTGCCCAACTCTGTAGATTCTAGTGTCGAAAACTCTCAAAATGTTTTTCCAGAGTTTAATCCATAGTAAAGAATAGAATGAGTTTTATTCATGTGTCAAAAAAACAATTCAATACAATTTTCATACTGGTCATTTATAAATTAGACGTTTTCCACGAAAATCAATTGTTTACCAAGAAAACTGGCTCACAGGCTCACCTTTTAACAAATTATCATTCAAAATGTCACAATTCTCGTTTAAAAAAAGCCTCAGTAAACTCAACTGCAACGAGGATAAAAAATAATGTTTATTGAAGCATGAACTATATCAATAGGGAAGCTCAATCGCAAATGTCAAAGTACTAAGGACCACATATCCCGATATAAACCCATTATAAGGACAGTTATAATAATTAACTTATTAGTTATCTTCACCTTTAAGTAAGAAAAGTGTACTAAATACCAAACCTACGTACTATGTAATTATGTCTTTAAAATGAATATTGCACTCACAAAGAACATATTGATTTATAATATCCATTTGGCTTCATCCAGGTCCTTATGAGTGCTGGGCCCATTCGTGCAACCAAAGCAAGTGAAAACAGTGCCAGGAAGAAGTTCCAGATTGCAAGAAATTTGTCCAGTTTGTAAGCTCTTCGATTTTTCATCCAAATAGGTCCGAGCCAAATGAATAACATGTAAACTGCACAAATAGCTCCAACAATGTGCAATTTTCCTTTCGTCCAGTATCTTAATGCGTTTCCATCAACTTTTTCAAACCAAAACGATTGAAAGTATTGAGGACTTTCGTATTCCCAGTGAACTAAGCCTAGCTCGCTAATGTTTACGGACGCCATTTTGATGTCAATTTTTTAATTGAAATTTAAATTCAGTTTTTACATCCGATGATCCGATTCGTTGTTTAAATAGAATTAAATTTCACCCCAACATAAACTGAAACCCCTACTTGACGTGTACTAATTAAAATATTGTAAATTTAATGCAATTAGTATTATTTTGTCAGTGCGAAAGTACGATGACCAAAAGACACTAATGAACTTTGTACAATGCAGGAGTTGAAGAGTTTCTGTATGCAAGAAATGTATTTTACATTAAGAAAAAGGCGATTAATAGACTACTGCTGTTAGTAGTATTATTTCTTTTTTACAGCATATCACACAATTACTTATATTTAGAACCTACACACTACACATGTAGTTTGATATACATTACATTACACTGTACATATCTATTGTCTATGCTTAAGATTTCACAGGGATATATTTTTCTCTAGAGAACAGTAGAAAAGGTACCCCTGCCCTGCAAGTATAATATAAATCTAATCATAGCTAAAGAAACTCTATAAGTGATGAAATATGAGTGCGACACAAATTAGTAGTGGGGGATTGCGATTGATAATACCAGAGGAAAGCAAAATACCTTGCTCATAATATGTACATCGAAACATCCTGTTCGTCCTATTGTAGTTTATGTCGCAATCATTGTCTACACACGTCTGCTTTTGTTGTAATACACATGTTTACTGCAAAAAGTGTAAAACTATTTATTCCTGCCAAGTTGGTGGTGCATCAACATAATATTTTTCCGTACTATTGCTGTATGTACTTATTTATTACCAACTATACATCACATGTACGTCATTAAAACTTCATTTACGACATGGGAAAAGAGAAAACTGAATGAAATTTCCAAGATTGCGATGGGTTATTATTGAAACTTATTTCTATTGTAATAAGTAGTTAATCAAACCTCAATACTCTCATGTACTGTTTTATATTTGGATTCAGTATATATATATTTATATACCTAAGCACTTTAGTTGGACGTGTTCGCTTGTACCCTTCGAATTTGGCGAGGTAGCATAGATGGGATACAGGAGATACATGGGTTCTCAAGTTCTCAGTGCTCATTCGCATATCGAATATACATATTTATGTACTTCGACATAACTTAATTAATATCTATTAAAACTTCTAAGGAAAATATTATTATAATTACCCAGTTCAGATGATGAGATGCCAAAAAACCCTTATTGCATGCGTATTTTTCCTTAATGCGCCATTACTTCCTCAGATAAAGTGTCTCAATTAAAATGTAGAGCCCATCAGTTCCCGAAATATTGACGTGTTAAATATAATCACTGACGAATCGTTGAAAATTATTCACAAATCAATACCGTGAACATGGCAATGATTAAAATACTGATTGAAACACATTTTAAATAGTGTCTCGTATCATGCAGCGCGGATAATAAAGCAAGGGATTGATACATTGATAGGGATATTAGTTATATGTTATATTGTATGTTTGACATAGGAAGGAAATGTAAGTAGCTAGCGCAGGTAGCTTTACTGAAGCGATAATACACAAGTTCCCATAGTATAAGGTAATTAAAAGCAAATGTGTGTATAATAATTAGAACACTTTCTTAACGAGTGGTCAACCTCCTCGCTCACGGCTCACACGTGCAACTTGAGTTTAAATAATACATTAAAATTGCAATAAATTAATTAAAAAACAAGTTCGTTTGCTAATACAAACTAAACATACATAACTATGGCATTATTTACTTATAGAGACATGTCTTGTGGAAATGTACAGTAGCAAGACACCATAATGACAGAAGGATTTATACTGAATCCACTTTTTTCTGTGGAACTGGATGTGGCTTTCCGTTTGCGGCAACTGACTAAACATAAGTGTGTCATAAGTCATAATAGAGTAATAAACCGTGGTAAACCGTTGTAGAAGAGGAGCTTGTCAATTGTAAAAATCATCAGTGATATTCATCGTGATCATCATTGATAATCAATGGCAGACGGACAGACAGACGACAGACATACACACCATTCACATAAAGGATATACTGTGTTTAAAATTGACCAAAGGCGATAACCCGTAGACCGATTGACCTCATTGTTACATGGTTGGATTTCTGAGGTCATAAGCCTTCGTACGATACCTCATTTGCCATGGGGGGGGGCGGTATTATAACTCTTTGGGTACCCAATTTTTTGCATTGGTGTAACCAGAGGAACCTTAATAGGCCACCCTAAAAATTTGAAGTTGATATCGCAAACCGTTTTTGAGTTACACTGCAACCGGAGGGACGGACGGACAGACAGATGGAACAAAAGCATAGAGGAGACAAGCTCCTCAATAAAGACGCAAGCACACTCCGTGTATGCTCGCTTAAGAGAGTCCATCGTGTACAGCTGCCCTATCTCCAGAAATTTATTATTGGATTTACCCTATTAGCCAATGAGAAAAATCTAATCGGCGGATCTACTCATACTTACATAATATATATTATGTTCTAGCATTGCCATACTCACACATGTTGGAGGGAGGTTTGAGGGAGGCCACTGCACTGCACTGCACTGCACTACTGGCAGCAGCGCAGCGGTTTATGAGAGGCAGGCAATTTAAAATTTTAAGACCTTATTACATCAATATGGGGATTTAAACCAAAAGGTAAGAAATTCGGCTTATATTCGCGGACTGTGCATCCGCAAAAGAAAATTGGTTTATTTTCGCGAAAAAAATAATCTACACTACCGTGGTTTAAAAAATATAATAGATACGTTTATTTGCTTTGAATCCATAAAAACATAATCTGTGTGGGACCGTGGTTTCGGATCCCACAAGATTATTAAGGTAAAGAGTACTAAACTAGCGCATAATGTACGGAGGTAAAGGTACAGCACAGGTATAAGGTATTAAGTCAAGTCTATAATGTATAAACTGAGTAGGAATGGTGCACATTAATTTTAATTAATTATATCAAATGCTTAAATATTATAAGTCTCCCACTTATCTTTAATATTATAATTATTTATTGATTTGTTTTTGACACATGAATAAAACCAATTCTATTATATTCTAAATGAAAAGCCTATCTTGCCGAACTTATGCATTGTGCTCAAGATTAAGGATTCAGACGACAATAATAATACACGTTTACTTACTGCACAGTGTACATATACTTCATCTTGTTCTATTTATCATAATACGTAACGTAATAACGTAATCTTGTAATTCAGGGTCATCATATTTTTTACAGAATGACATCAAATATAAACTGTCAGTTCTGTCACTCGAGTATAGACCTTCTGATATACTTTCTCACATCAACATTGACTTTTAGGTAGAGAAATCTATCTTCTTGTAATGCTATAATCTCAGACATAGAAATATAAAAATTGAGTTTATCAGTACATTCGCAATTTGATAACTTCGCTATGATTATGCTTATAGCTATGTGCATTCATCGTAAATATAATATACTTAAGCTTACAGATCACATCTTTTCGTCGCCATTTAACTATTACTTGTATTTGAAATATCTAAAGAAAGGAGAAGTCTTTTTCAATTTCTTAATATTGCATTTGGCAAAATTTGAAGCACCTTTCCTTATAAATAAATCATGGCTCTGAATACATCTTTTTCCGGGAAAAAAATATTGGTAACTGGGGGAGGAGCGGGTATGTAAATAAATACATGCATTTTTAAGCAATCATTTTCCATTATTTATTTACTTCACGATTAACATTATATTACATGGTTTAGGTCTCGGTTACTCCATAGTAAAAAAGTTATATGATGACGGTGCTATTGTGTTCACTGTTGACAAAGATGAAACTTCGATAGAAAGTCTGAAAAGGGATTTTCCTGGTATCACTGCCTTGAAAGCTGACGTCTCTGATTTCGAAAATATTAGAAAAATTGTGGAATCCTTCGGGCCCTTGGATCATTTGGTGAATAATGCTGGTGTTATGATTTCGCAGAATTTTTTGGATATTACGATGGATGCGCTAAATGTGTAAATAATTATTTTGCGGAATATATTTATGCATGTATTAATTAAATGAACAAATTGTCAAAAACACCTACATACTTACAAAAAGTTGATACACGAGTAGCAATTTTACCAATCACAGTTTACAATTTGCAGGATAATTGATGTGCATTTCAAGGCAATGCTCGTAATCGGGCAAACAGTGGCCAAAGGAATGATTAAAAGCCATTCTGGAGGTTCAATTGTGAACATTTCGTCCATTGTAAGACTTTTTTCTTAATATTTATTTATATATTCACTTAAAATGAAACATAAAGTCTTGGTGTAGGTGTCGTGCGACTAACACATTCTGGGGATTTACAGCATTGCAATCAATATAACAAAAATATTTTATAGGAATATTTTTTATATAGATATATTACCTGTACATTATTGTACGTGTACAGGCTGGCCAATTTTCAATATTAATTAGCACCTATATCTTAATTATAATTAGTTATTTGCATTAAGTACAAAATTTATATATATACAAATTCTGTAAGCTAATTTATACATACGTACCAGATTTTATTGCAAATCTCACAAAATCACCTATGTATACTATACTAACTGCAGAGAAAAGATATTTCTTAAATTAAAATTAAAATTAAGCAGTTACGCATAATAATTAATAAAATTTTCAGGCAGCACGTCAAGCCTTGCCTACAATTGCAGCGTACAGTTGTGCCAAAGCTGCCGTAAGCGCATTGACGAGGCACATGGCTGTTGAACTTGGAGAACACAACATTCGGGTGAATTGCATCAGCCCCACAATGATGGATACCCAGTTTGGAAAAGATGGATGTCCAGGTGCAGTGGAGGCAACATTGTCCAAACACGTCATCAAGCGAATGGTTAAACCAGAAGAAGCTGCAGATCTGGTTTTATTTTTGTTAAGCCCTCTGTCGTCAATGATTACTGGAGATGATATTCTGATAGACGGTGGGTTTTGCTCTCATTAAATTGTAATTATATAGTATACAGTATATAGCCTCATGTATTTAAAATAAATAATAAAGGCAGTGATTCCGAATTTCCATTTTTTGTTCGTTCTCTATATTATTACGTAGGTGTTATAACCGCGAGTCCAATCCAAAGGATTTACATAAACATTTGTGTCTAGTGCAAAAAGCGGTATAAAGTATCATGGTCCTTATTCTCTTTATTGAATAGCAGCAGATGCGAATGTGGTAATTGTTAGTATTTCATGTCGAGATAAATCTGGTTAAAAATCGATAAAAATAATATTATAGAGATAAGATGAACCACGACAATGTAGTTCAATAATTGTTTTATTTGTCAATACTTATATGAATTGTTGAATAAATTCAACAATTCATAGGGCTGATTTCAAACAAAGGACAGTACGAATAAACCATGGCAAATACGGATGTAATGAATGGATTGGAGGGAAATAGCAAGCCAATCTCACATTACTCCACATGATAAATTACGCTTTTAGTCGAATTTTCCATTGCCACACATAATAGAATACATTTTTGGTAAAATCGCACAGTGCCCCAATAAGAAGGGGCATTGTGATAAAGTAAAATGTATCCTTGCATTGAAATCACACAATTCAAAAAGATTGGACCGCTTTAAAATTACACAAGTCTCCCACTTATGCTTCATCTCCTAATATAATGGCCCCATTTTACAAACTGATTCATCCTTTCTGTAGTACCCCTACCCATGCTATTGATGTGTGCAAACAGAATTCAATAAAGCTGATCCCTTCAAAAGTTATTGCCAGAATGGACATCATCATCGGACACAGCAAGCCGCCAAGTTATTCATAGGCCTATATCCATCCTACCCATGCATAACTCCCATCGATGCCATCCTCTTACTCGCTCGCCACTCGCCGTCACTTCCATAAATGCATCGATCCATTTAATTAATATCAATACATATTAGCGAAATTAGCATAATAGTCGCAACTGAACAATATTAAATTAACTCATACATCCTTTGAGATACGAACTTAGCGTAATGGTACTAAAATATTCTTTTAACTGACGTTTAAACTTCTGGTAGGAATCAGCAACAAGGTGCATGAATAATGGGGAATTTTAAACAGACTTAGAAAAATATTTTGACGATTATTTCATGAAAGACGAACATTATTAACTTTTGACACTTCGACTCCAGATAGCCTTACCGCAAAAGTCATATTTATTTATCAAATCTGGAGGAAAGTAAATATATTATGTAAAAAGCAAAACGTCGTTAAGGACATAAATGTGGCTAAATCTTTTCATTCGCAAATTAGTGGATGTGTCAGTTATTAGTCAGCTTTAACATTTATTATACGTAATGCGCAGAAAATAAGCTTTGGTAAACAAAATCTTGAGTATTTTTGAGAGTATAAATTAGAAAGTACATTCTACTTGCAAAGAATTTTTGGGTACCTAATTGTAGCTACATTTTTAAAATCCTTCCATAATCGAAAATTTCTTTTATATCCATTACAATGTAAATAGTAGTTATGACAAAAATGACAAAAATATGTCAATGTATCATGTTATTTTGATATACCATGTGGTACACTGTAAGCATCGTATTTACTATTAAATAATATTTTAGTTGACATTTGCCTTGCCAAAATTTGTGCTAAATGGGTAGCCAATTCTCTATAAGCGTCTCTCACTGTAAAATTTGTCAAAAATCTATCCATATAGATGTTTAGGCTTCTATGAAAATTACATACATCCATTTTTGCTCTTTAGATGCTACGCAATTTTATATGAAGAGCATTTCAACACATAAAATGCAATACTTTTCAAGGGTATACTAGAAAATTCTCCGTTTTTGACACTAATATTTATCATACATTTAAGCATTTTTGAATTCATATTCGAGCTACTTTGCTTTCAAACTTAAAGTGAAAGAATGTATTTGCCAATTTCAAAAATAGTCGAACAACTCAACAAAGTGTGAAAAAAATTTTTTGGTTAATTTGGTAAATTATAATGACAATGACAATGGCAATTTCTGTTTTGTACATCGCTACTATCACTCAGTGCTTTGTGAACAAACGTTGAAGGTCACAAAGTACGTACACCTCAGTTACTGCTTGCTGACGGTTGATATTGGTGAACTTTGCAAAGATACATTTGCTACTAACACATGCGGTAATTAATTACTACACTACGCCCGTGTGCTTTTCATTCATTAATATAAGGCAATATGCTTCAAATGCAAACTAAGCAAACATCTCATTGTATTCTTCAATTTATAATCAGATTACATAATAAATACCTTTATTCAATTTATATTTATCTAATGCTGTCATCAAATGCTGTGGAATTTCTATGATAATGTAGCTTTTGGGTAAATAAATGATTTACCAATCAGAATATATCTGTATATAAACCCTCCAAAAGCATTTAGGGATTTTAGTAAGACGTTCTTTGTGGCATCCTTTAATCGGTGGATTTTTTGCATCCTATTTGTTGCAGATAGTTCAACTTTACAAAAATGAGGTTAGTGACACAAGTGCCTTTGGCTTTTATTAGGCATGTAATCATTAAAATAGCTAATCAGTATTATTGGTTTTGCGTATACATGATAACTATGCATTCCCAACAGATTTTGCATCATTATCTTTCTGGTAAATATCGGCCTGTGTTTTAGCGCAACAGAAGATCCGAAACATGTTGAGATCGTGAAAAAAGCTATTCAGGTACATTCAATTGATACTTTAATTCACTAAATACTAAATCATCAACTGATGTATATGTTGTAGGCAAAGCAGACATAAATATAATATATCCTGGGAATATCGTTACTGTCTAGGCAATTAAGCTATCAAGATTTTTAAATATATGCTAATGCATTTAAATATTTTGATTTTTAAGCGAAATCAAGCAAAATGCATTGTTAACTAATATTTTGTATAAATTGTATTTTTTTTTGTATCAAAAGTTAATTTTCTAAAATATAGGAAATTGGGCAGTGAAAAGTATTTTTTTCGGATTCTGTATATCAAAATTTATCAGAACACCGCTTAGTTGATTCCAGCTTTCCCAAAAACATTACGTATTTAATTTTTGATATTTATATATATATATATATATATTCATAATGATGATTGGCATTGGTATACTAAACAATAGTTTGCGACAAACGAATACGAGAAAGCTTTACATAATGCAACGGTCAACGGCGAGCAATCCTCCAAATATAGGGGAACAAGATCAACTCCTGAGACCGATGAAATTGGAAAAATAAGTCATATTCAAAAAGCAGCTTTCGATATTCTTACTCAAGAGTAAGCTTAAACCATTCTTATTCAATTATACTATGTACAAGGTTTTTTCATAAATAATTATTAATGCCCCCAGGATAAGGTAGGTAATAATTTTGCCATTATTCTTTTTGCAGACATAAGTTGGATAGTCGTACCGCCCTTCGTCATATTCGACAGGCACTTCCCCAAGCCTGTCAACAATCAAATATCAGAAATTGTCCAACTGGGGAAAAATTTCGATCTCAAGATGGTACCTGTAACAACTTGCGAAATCCTCTTTGGGGCTCAGGACCGTCACCATTTACGCGAGTTCTACCAGCACAATATGAGGATGGAGTTGACGCCCCCAGAGGAGGAAGACAAAGAAGCCGACTTCCAAATCCTCGTACTATCAGCAATATGGTTCACCCTGATTCTAACAATAATCATCCCTACATCACAAACATGGTTCCACAATTCGGACAATTTCTTGACCACGATATAACATCTACAGCCCAAACTGGTTTGCTGACATTAACATGAATTAATATTAATGTACTAAATGTGCAATTTTTTATTGCACTTTTTCTTAAAAATGTTTCCGATTTTCGTGTTGTCTATTATAAAGGACATCCTTTTTTATTCATCAGCTAGACAATGTTGTGGTGGTCAAACTGACCCTGATTGTTGGGCAATTCCGGTTCCTCTGAGGAATAATGAACCACTTACATGTGTGGATTTCACTCGATCAACACCATGGTGCTTTGCAAGTAAGTTTACAGATTTCTGATTGTAAGTGTGTGGGGTGGGAGGGGTGGGGTTTTCCATGTCTGTGGTGCAGATGCAGACTACGTGAAGTTGCTTTTCAACTCCTTCATGTCAAAGTATTTATTACATGTTATATACACAGCACCCATAGTGCAGTGCTTTAAATAATGGTATTTCAAAGGATCTTTATAGCATAATATACTGTAATACACATAATAAGAGCTTATTGTTTGTACATTCGTAATAGAATTGGTTTTCTTGCGATTTTAGTATTTCGGAGATGGTTTATTATATTTCTAATTGCCTATTCAAATGTTATGTAATTATTTCCCATTAATTCTTTTAGCAACCGGAGTCAGAGAGCAAATAAATGTAAATACGGCTTTCATTGACGGTTCGCACATATATGGGTCATCAGACCAAAGAGTACGACTCCTTCGTACACGAACTGGAGGTGAGACATTTTTATTATAAAATTAAATAATAAAATTATTAATTGTTGCAGCTTAAAAAAATATTTACACTGATTTTACAAATACAGACTTTTAGGAGTTTTTTTGCTTTTGGGAAAAATTAGGTCGTTTGGTTACGGATGCAATCGGACGCCTGCCAACTAGTTTGGCGATAGGCATACAACTTCAGGGACCCGCTGCTGCAGGAGATGACCGAGTTAATGAGACACCAGCCTTAACTGTCCTGCACAATGGTAAATAACTAAAGGGTACTGACTTGTGTAGTTAATATAGAAAAATTGAAGGATTGAGAGAATACATATTTAAGTACAAATTATTTTCAGTTTTCATCATGGAACATAACAGAATAGCTTCCGAATTGCAAAGCCTAGCTCCATCATGGGATGACGAACGGCTTTTCCAAGAAACTCGGTAATGACGAATTTGTACTTATGCTAAATTCTTTGGGGATACTGTAATTGTTTACACCAACATTATTAATTAGATTTCACATATTATTATATATGGATCATCTATATAGAAAGGACCCTAAATTTTTGGCCCGTTGGATCTCGCCCCCTTTGTCTTTGTCTAGAGATCATTTTATACCTTATTTTTACAAAATTCAATTGCAGAGAGCTCCTAATCCCAAATCTGGGATATTTTTTGATTCCTTATCTACTATATGTATTGAAATTGGTTATGCAATTGCTTTCTGCTGATGGATGGCAGAAAGAAATATTATTAGTAATAATGCCCCTTCCCCTTACTTCGCTATATATCTTTGTTCTGACTGAGCACCTACAACCTACGCCCCAAAAATAAATCTTTGAATATTTCCTTTGATTTCTGGGACTATTGTAATTAATTTAATGCTGATAAATACAATTAGAATGTTTTCCAATGCTTTATAGACGAATTGTTGGTGCAGAACTTCAACAAATCACTTATAGTGAATATCTTCCAGTACTCATGGGAAATGCTGCTATGCAAGAATACGATTTGGCTTTAGGCAATTCCTATTCTAGCTACAATCCAAATGTCGATCCATCCATATTCAACAGTTTCGCGACCGCCGCATATCGCTTTGGCCACTCTCTTGTCAACGGTCTTGTGCGATTGATTTCAGACACGAATGCCTTAATGGGTACTTACAGAATTCGTGATAACTTTTTCCAAAACTCGCAGGTATTATTATTAATATATGTATTTTTATAAAACTGACATCAACTACTAACTTTAAGTCTCATAGCACGAATACTAGTACCAACATGTATGAAACATACCTTTTTAATAAGTAGATCACACAAAACAATGGCCAAGGCTACGAATGGATTCTTAGGGGTCTGATGACTCAAAATTCGCAACAATGTGATCCTTTTTTCGCTGAGGACTTAACAACTTTCCTGTTTAAGCTTCCAAATGCAACTTTTGGGTCTGATTTAGTTGCACGAAACATTCAGGTATTTTTTGGAACTTCTTAAGAAATTCTTAATTTTTATTACCTTCCAAAAACCCTACGGAACTGACGGATGAGATGACAATGACAAATAATGATTTGTAGTTAGACTAATTTTAACACACAAGGAATATTGAAGTGTTCTAGTTCGGTAATCTATACCGTAATTGTAATTTTATATATCCAATATTTAGCGAGGACGAGATCACGGACTTCCCGGCTACAATGCATTCAGAAACGCTTGTGGACTTCGACCCATTACCAGTTGGGGACAAAGTCCACCAGAAATTCGTCCAGATGCTTGGGCAAGAGTACAATATGCTTACGGTACGCTAATGGGATTGAGTCCAGATGATATCGATCTTTTCACTGGAGGAGTTATTGAAAATGCAGTATACGGAGGAATTACAGGACCCACATTCAATTGCCTTAAGGTATTTGTAGTGAAATAAATGTCATTCCCTTTACTAGAACTATTTACATAGAAACATATTCATTACGAATTAATTTACTTTTAACTTAACGCTGTTCCCCTATTTCCGTCAAAAATGTTAATCGTTCGTCGCTAAATCGTTAATTGTTTGTCATTTGTAAACAGGGCGTTCAATTTGCCAGACTAAAAGCCGGCGATAGATTTTTCTTTACTCATGGAGGTACTGCTGGCAGTTTTACAACATCCCAACTTTCAGAGTTGAGACGAAGAACATTAGGTGATATCATTTGCCAAAATAGCAAGCAGCCATCAACCACCCGAAATGTTTTCTTGGTGCCTTCTGCCAGGTTAATTGTTTTACTAAAATAATTGTACAATAAATATACACTAATGTTTTGCATGTATCTATAACTCATAACATAAAAGTAATCTAAATGTTGTAGATTATTTATTAATATTGTTCCTCCATTGTTGATATTTTAGTAACCCTTTTATGGACTGTAGCGACACGAGAAGATCGGGACTTAACCTTCGTCAATTTATACAGTAATATACAGAAATGTGTCTGAAATTCGTCACCACACCAATGATCATTGCACTTCTAATCCGGAAAACTACCATCTAAGCCTTTTATCTGTACATATGTATAGAAAACAAAATGTCTTATAATTTCCAGATTTGTTTTGTATTATTGCTTATCATATTATCCGTCAATGGTAAATAAAGGCCCAATCCTAATATAGTACTTTACTTACTAGTATTTTCAATGAATATTTTGGCCATCATTTGAATCAAATACTTGGGAATAGGAATTAAACATTATTATTGACGAATTTCCCGTTAATTTAGTTCATATTATGTGAGTGGTATCATAGCCGATTCATAGTAGTGATTGTTCATAGGTAAATCCTGCAAACAAAGTTGTGGACGCTCTTTGTCTTGTTAGCAATTTATCCGACAGAATCGCGTGGATTGTAATTATCAGGAATAACACATAGACTTAAAGAAGGAGTAGTAATTTTGGAGAAAATGTCAACAGTGACCAAACTACTGAATGAGCCCTTATACGACTTTGTGGGACACTTAGTGACTGAGTTATCATTTTTCATTTGACAAAAAATGGTCACTTTTTAGAGGTAATACTATTACCTTGGCACGGGCGCATTTTTTTGTAACCACGGCATCTCCTTTTGTTCATTTCACATTTTACTTCAATAATAAATATTTAATTAGATATTGGTACACATTTTGACATTTTGGTATTATTCAATATTTATAGCCGATCTAAGGAGGCTGAACTTGGTGATTGCTTGGGTTACTTCCCTTCTTTGGTGCATAAGAAGGGTCTTTGATCCGACCCCGACCCGACCGAATTGGTTTATTAATTTATTACTAGGTAGCCGTACTTTAGTGTAGCACCTAGGCTAAATTCATAAATTCATAAATTACTAAATTTTTGATACTACACAGGGAGAGCAAATCTATTCTGCTTAGCCAACACGCATTTAATTGCAATTTTCTAAAAACTAAAGAATGTCTCGAAATATCGGTTGCGACTTTTTTGCAGGTTGGGTTGCAGGTAAGTAAAAGTTATAAAATATCATATGATATTAATGTTACTTATTCTTTTTTAATAATGAATAAGAAAAGTGATTTGTCACTTGTAAATTATTGGCTGATCCTGTCACCTGTTGAGTTGTATTATTGATGATTGATACTGAATGAAATAATTTTATCAGGTATTGCTGGGATATTTGTTGGACACCCTATGGACACAATCAAAACGTATCAGCAAGTATACAGTGTTAAAACTCGAGAAGCTGCAAAATTAATTCGGGAACAAGCAGGATTTAAAGGTGAATTGTATGTAGTATACTATATTAGTATGACAATAATCGAAGATACATACCAGTATTTATTGGCTTGAGAAAAATTAAAATAAATTACTTATTATTGCGTATTTACAATTTGTATGTGCAGGATTTTTCCGAGGGTTGACTCTGCCATTATTAGCTACTGGTGTATTAAACTCATTATTTTTTGGAGGTTATGCTTCTACTCTTGGATACATAGATAGCTATAAAAAGATGTACATGAGCGCAGAAGAATTAAATTACCTTCATAACACGGTGGGTACTGATAACATATTTAATACAACATATTTATAGTTTAATTTATCCTTAAAAACTGGTGGTTACTCCTTATTTTTAACATTTTTAACATTTAACATTTTAGAATCAATTATTTTCCGCAGGAAGTCTATAAAGCTCACCGCGGCACCTATTTAGACATTTTCATCGCTGGCTGTGTCGCTGGAGCAATTCAAATTCCTATTTCTTGTCCGTCTGATCTAATCAAAGTACAATGTCAAGCAGGAATAGCTTCAAATGCTACGTCAACATCTTTTGGCATTATGCGAGAGATATTTAAGCAGCAAGGCTTAGGGGGCTTTTACCGTGGAGTCTTAGCAATGTTTTGGAGGTATAAAATACTTAGTCTAAGATGATCGGACGATCGGCCCTTGAATTTTTAATATCTTGCCAATAGATAATATTAATGCAGATTTAGATGATTCTTTTCAATTTTATTTTAGGGATGTCCCATCTTCGGGGTTATGGGTATTGACATACGAGTGGCTAAAGGATAACCTTGCTAAATGGTCTGGTGAAAAAACAAATGTTTTTCATCAATTTATCGCTGGAGGGTTAGCAGGTACTCGCAAACATAGTTGCTACATTTACATATAAATATATGGTCGAGAATATTTCTTTGAAGTAAGAAATAATGATGGCATAATTTTAATTCCTTTTGAATTATTTTAAATAGGGAGCATGTCCTGGATATTTGTTGTTCCCTTTGATATTGTCAAATCTCAAATTCAAGCAACAAGTCTTAGTGTCAAGAACAAGAAGGATAGGCCTTGTATTCGAAAGTTAATGAAGTCAATTTTTAATACAAATGGATTAATAGGATTAACACGTGGTACGATACCGATATGCATTAGAGCCTTTCCTGTCAACGGAGTTACGTTTGTTACCTACGAGTACATTTATAAACATTGTGCAGCATCGTTTCAGAGAAAGAAAGATGACACTGACAAAGATAGTGCTCCTCAGTCAACGACACAATCTTGTAGTCAATATAGAAATTGTGTTTGTCGAAAATTATAAGCTTAATTACATACTTACTACTTACACAGCAAGGATTTAGTAATTATTATAAAATTGATTACTTAACTATTAAAATTGAAAGACATTTATAAATATGAATCTCCTGGCTACATTTATCTCGATATTAGTATCATCAAGTATCATCATGACATTTACGTAACAAAAGTTTATGATAAGTGTTAATAACGAGTTATGTGAATCAAGTCCCGTATTATTACAGTAGTAACCATTTGAAACCCGAGAGGTATAAAAAATCGGCTTCAAGACGTGTGTAAGTAAACCAAATAAACCGAACCAATCGGGTGTCCCTATGTATAGCCAGTAGGATTTTTCTGGCGATTACTAGTTTCCCACAAAATCTCATATTGCCCCATGTATGGGGTAAATTGAGATTCATTTCCTTACATCAACATCTTTAAAACGATACCCCACTTGCTATATATTTCTATTTAAAAAATAAGTGGGCGTGGCCAGAACTCCATGGGGGTTTGGCCGATTTGGTTCAAAAACATCTCATGTTACTTTTTACCCCCCTCTTTCGAATTCTGGAAACAATTGAAAAAAGTTGACGCGTTCGAAAGTTAGAGCGTCCTACCAGATAGCAATGACGAAATGATAATGTATCTGGCGATACATAATAAGCAACTCCAAGAAAAAAATATATTACATACTTACGTTTTTGTAGTTGCTACAGATTCAGATTCTACTTTTTAAACTTTCAGGTTAGAATAGCGCTAAGACTTCCTTCATACAAATAACCTGTTTGAGGTTGCTGAGATTATTAAGGTACCTAGACCAAGTAGCATTGGCAATGTCATTACTACATATTATTATAAGGAACTAATGTTAATAGCAATTAAGGAAACGTTATACCCATAGGTATATAAATATATTCATTTATTGAGCCTAATTTAATGCAAAACTATAATTGTATAAAAGCTCTTAATTTGAAACACTTTTGACATCCTCTATTTAAAAGTATTGCAACATTACCTATTCATATATACTTATCGCTGTATCTGTACTTCGGTCGGACAGCACATTATAGTAGTTAAAATCTCCACTCCAGATAATACTCCAGACTTTCCTGCAGATTATTTTAATGGAAAATCTCATGAACCTGACCATTCACTGTTTCACAAAAAACCATTCTAAGTAAATTAGGAAAACTGTAAAGAATCTCCATAAATAAATAATATTTAATTTCCTTATTCCCGGAGTAACAAAATATGGCGAGATTTTTTAGCGATAAGATGCCTTAATATGCCTTCTGCAATTTTTATGTGTACATAGTACAAGCCACAAGCTACATAATCACAATTATATTTTTGAAAACACATAAGAGAATATCATTTAAAATAATACAAACTACATGCTGGGTTTAAGGAGTGGATCCATGACCAATAATATTTTTCTCCAAGATTTGCCCCAGCCTACCCAGGGGAACCGACATTCTCCGTTTCTTAACCCGACCGAAAATAAAATGGCACTATACTACAGTTAGGGCTGTGGAGATTTCTGTCCTGTTACAATGTAGTAAAGGTACCAAAGTAATGGTACGTAGCCTTGCCCTTGCTAACTATGGAATTGCTGCATTTGTATTTACATATTTACTATCCATTTTAAACTGGAATAACTGTGTAGTCTGCCTGGTGCATGTAGAAAACGGGGAAAAATGTTGTTGAATTGGTTCTAAGCACTCACTCAGATTTGATATATCAAAAAACTATTTTTGATGTATCCAAGCAGTAAATCCAGGAACCCGTAGAGCCCACAAACATTAAAATCCGTTTAGCGTTCTGCGCCTGACTCTCAAAAGGCCACTCTGTCTTGTACGTGTAACTCCATAGATATTATAGAAGTTTGAAATATACATAGAACTCTATGTATATTTCAAATTGACCTAACTCAGTGACCCGTTGACCCAATATTAGCAAGGTGTCGTCTTCTCGTCCCACAAAGAACGTACACTGAGTTGGAACGGTTTATCTTAACATGTTCAAAAATTATCGTGTTTACGGACGGACAAACGGACAGACAGACGCCCAGGCAACGTAATCGTATAAAGTAGCTTAATTGCACTGATATTAATGTTAATAAATTCATAAATTCTAAGTAAATCTCCAGGCATTTTCATCTTTGACCATTTTGATTAAACCCTACTCCCAGTCACTGTAAGCCAATGTTATATACTATAAACCTTCCATACATACTAGTTAATCCTCTCCCCCAGCTAGCAAATTCGCACCATTTATAAAGTAAGGATTCATTAATTATATAGAAATTAGTATTTCATTAGAACAAAGGTGCTTGTTTGGTGTTATGTATGTACCATTGGGTTTTCCAAAGTTGAACAAGGAACATGTAATATTACTACAGTTTTATACACTCCCATACACACTTGTCTACCGTCTTTTTTGCCAGCTAGCTGTACTGTACTACACTACCGTCAATCAGTAGGATTTTTTTCCCACGATACTCAAATTAAAAGGAGGCACTCTTGCATATTATATGACGCATGTTAAAGAATATGTAATTATACTATTGTGTTTTACTTTATGCAAAATAAAGTTTCTCATATATCTTATTTACCATTATCATTATCATTACTGTTGGTCTTGGCTTGGAGTTTGCTCTCCTATCTAGAATGAAATCAATTTCGGTGATGTTGCAATTGGATAGAAACAAAAATAAGTTTTTACGTATAAAATGCCAAGTTCCCATCCAATTGTGTTGTCTTGACGTCGGAAATAGTTTACAACACCATA